>JARQWZ010004114.1:55000-117500 GCA_033150135.1 Gobio occitaniae | reverse complement strand
TCGACGGGATTTTCCCTCATTTACGAGACGACGCTTCCCCGCCATCGACGGGATTTCCCCTCATTTACGATACGACGCTTCCACGCCAGCGACGGGATTTTCCCTCATTTACGAGACGACGCTTCCCAGCCATCGACGGGATTTTCCCTCATTTACGAGACGACGCTTCCCCGCCAGCGACGGGATTTTCCCTCATTTACGAGACGACGCTTCCACGCCTGCGACGGGATTTTCCCTCATTTACGAGATGACGCTTCCACACCAGCGACGGGATTTTCCCTCATTTACGAGACGACGCTTCCACGCCTGCGACGGGATTTTCCCTCATTTACGAGATGACGCTTCCCAGCCAGCGACGGGATTTTCCCTCATTTACGAGACGACGCTTCCCTGCCATCGACGAGATTTTCCCTCATTTACGAGACGACGCTTCCACGCCTGCGACGGGATTTTCCCTCATTTACGAGATGACGCTTCCACACCAGCGACGGGATTTTCCTCATTTACGAGACGACGCTTCCACGCCTGCGACGGGATTTTCCCTCATTTACGAGATGACGCTTCCCAGCCAGCGACGGGATTTTCCCTCATTTACGATACGACGCTTCCCCGCCATCGACGGGATTTTCCCTCATTTACGAGACGACGCTTCCACGCCTGCGACGGGATTTTCCCTCATTTACGAGACGACGCTTCCACGCCTGCGACGGGATTTTCCCTCATTTACGAGATGACGCTTCCACACCAGCGACGGGATTTTCCCTCATTTACGAGACGACGCTTCCCCTCCAGCGACGGGATATTCCCTCATTTACGAGACTACGCTTTCCCGCCATTGACGGGATTTTCCCTCATTTACGAGACGACGCTTCCCAGCCATTGACGGGATTTTCCCTCATTTACGAGACGACGCTTCCCCTCCATCGACGGGATTTTCCCTCATTTACGAGACGACGCTTTCCTGCCATTGACGGGATTTTCCCTCATTTACGAGACGACGCTTTCCTGCCATTGACGGGATTTTCCCTCATTTACGAGACGACGCTTCCCAGCCATCGACGGGATTTTTTCCCTCATTTACGAGACGACGCTTCCCCTCCAGCGACGGGATTTTCCCTCATTTACGATACGACGCTTCCCCTCCAGCAACGGGATTTTCCCTCATTTACGAGACGACGCTTCCCCTCCAGCGACGGGATTTTCCCTCATTTACGAGACGACGCTTCCCCGCCATCGACGGGATTTTCCCTCATTTACGAGACGACGCTTCCACGCCTGCGACGGGATTTTCCCTCATTTACGAGATGACGCTTCCACACCAGCGACGGGATTTTCCCTCATTTACGAGACGACGCTTCCCCGCCATCGACGGGATTTTCCCTCATTTACGAGACGACGCTTCCCCGCCAGCGACGGGATTTTCCCTCATTTACGAGACGACGCTTCCCAGCCATCGACGGGATTTTCCCTCATTTACGAGACGACGCTTCCCCGCCAGCGACGGGATTTTCCCTCATTTACGAGACGACGCTTCCCAGCCATCGACGGGATTTTCCCTCATTTACGAGACGACGCTTCCCCTCCAGCGACGGGATATTCCCTCATTTACGAGACGACGCTTTCCCGCCATTGACGGGATTTTCCCTCATTTACGAGACGACGCTTCCCAGCCATTGACGGGATTTTCCCTCATTTACGAGACGACGCTTCCCCTCCATCGACGGGATTTTGCCTCATTTACGAGACGACGCTTCCCCTCCATCGACGGGATTTTCCCTCATTTACGAGACGACGCTTCCCCTCCATCGACGGGATTTTCCCTCATTTACGAGACGACGCTTTCCTGCCATTGACGGGATTTTCCCTCATTTACGAGACGACGCTTCCCAGCCATCGACGGGATTTTCCCTCATTTACGAGACGACGCTTCCCCTCCAGCGACGGGATTTTCCCTCATTTACGAGACGACGCTTCCCCGCCATCGACGGGATTTTCCCTCATTTACGAGACGACGCTTCCACGCCTGCGACGGGATTTTCCCTCATTTACGAGATGACGCTTCCACACCAGCGGCGGGATTTTCCCTCATTTACGAGACGACGCTTCCCAGCCATCGACGGGATTTTCCCTCATTTACGAGACGACGCTTCCACGCCTGCGACGGGATTTTCCCTCATTTACGAGACGACGCTTCCCAGCCATCGACGGGATTTTCCCTCATTTACGAGACGACGCTTCCACACCAGCGACGGGATTTTCCCTCATTTACGAGACGACGCTTCCCAGCCAGCGACGGGATTTTCCCTCATTTACGAGACGACGCTTCCCAGCCATCGACGGGATTTTCCCTCATTTACGAGACGACGCTTCCCAGCCATCGACGGGATTTTCCCTCATTTACGAGACGACGCTTCCCCGCCAGCGACGGGATTTTCCCTCATTTACGAGACGACGCTTCCCAGCCATCGACGGGATTTTCCCTCATTTACGAGACGACGCTTCCCCTCCAGCGACGGGATTTTCCCTCATTTACGAGACGACGCTTCCCAGCCATCGACGGGATTTTCCCTCATTTACGAGACGACGCTTCCCCTCCAGCGACGGGATTTTCCCTCATTTACGAGACGACGCTTTCCCGCCATTGACGGGATTTTCCCTCATTTACGAGACGACGCTTCCCAGCCATTGACGGGATTTTCCCTCATTTACGAGACGACGCTTCCCCTCCATCGACGGGATTTTGCCTCATTTACGAGACGACGCTTTCCCGCCATCGACGGGATTTTCCCTCATTTACGAGACGACGCTTCCCAGCCATCGACGGGATTTTCCCTCATTTACGAGACGACGCTTCCCCTCCAGCGACGGGATTTTCCCTCATTTACGAGACGACGCTTCCCAGCCATCGACGGGATTTTCCCTCATTTACGAGACGACGCTTCCCCTCCATCGACGGGATTTTGCCTCATTTACGAGACGACGCTTTCCCGCCATTGACGGGATTTTCCCTCATTTACGAGACGACGCTTCCCAGCCATCGACGGGATTTTCCCTCATTTACGAGACGACGCTTCCCCTCCAGCGACGGGATTTTCCCTCATTTACGAGACGACGCTTCCCCGCCCCATCGACGGGATTTTCCCTCATTTACGAGATGACGCTTCCCCGCCCCATCGACGGGATTTTCCCTCATTTACAAGACGACGCTTCCCCGCCCCATCGACGGGATTTTCCCTCATTTACAAGACGACGCTTCCCCGCCCCATCGACGGGATTTTCCCTCATTTACAAGACGACGCTTCCCCGCCCCATCGACGGGATTTTCCCTCATTTACGAGACGACGCTTCCCCGCCATCGACAGGATTTTCCCTCATTTACGAGACGACGCTTCCCCGCCAGCGATGGGATTTTCCCTCATTTACGAGACGACGCTTCCCAGCCATCGACGGGATTTTCCCTCATTTACGAGACGACGCTTCCCCTCCAGCGACGGGATTTTCCCTCATTTACGAGACGACGCTTCCCAGCCATCGACGGGATTTTCCCTCATTTACGAGACGACGCTTCCCCTCCAGCGACGGGATTTTCCCTCATTTACGAGACGACGCTTTCCCGCCATTGACGGGATTTTCCCTCATTTACGAGACGACGCTTCCCAGCCATTGACGGGATTTTCCCTCATTTACGAGACGACGCTTCCCCTCCATCGACGGGATTTTGCCTCATTTACGAGACGACGCTTTCCCGCCATTGACAGGATTTTCCCTCATTTACGAGACGACGCTTCCCAGCCATCGACGGGATTTTCCCTCATTTACGAGACGACGCTTCCCCTCCAGCGACGGGATTTTCCCTCATTTACGAGACGACGCTTCCCCTCCATCGACGGGATTTTGCCTCATTTACGAGACGACGCTTTCCCGCCATTGACGGGATTTTCCCTCATTTACGAGACGACGCTTCCCAGCCATCGACGGGATTTTCCCTCATTTACGAGACGACGCTTCCCCTCCAGCGACGGGATTTTCCCTCATTTACGAGACGACGCTTCCCCGCCCCATCGACGGGATTTTCCCTCATTTACGAGATGACGCTTCCCCGCCCCATCGACGGGATTTTCCCTCATTTACAAGACGACGCTTCCCCGCCCCATCGACGGGATTTTCCCTCATTTACAAGACGACGCTTCCCCGCCCCATCGACGGGATTTTCCCTCATTTACAAGACGACGCTTCCCCGCCCCATCGACGGGATTTTCCCTCATTTACGAGACGACGCTTCCCCGCCATCGACAGGATTTTCCCTCATTTACGAGACGACGCTTCCCCGCCAGCGATGGGATTTTCCCTCATTTACGAGACGACGCTTCCCAGCCATCGACGGGATTTTCCCTCATTTACGAGACGACGCTTCCCCTCCAGCGACGGGATTTTCCCTCATTTACGAGACGACGCTTCCCAGCCATCGACGGGATTTTCCCTCATTTACGAGACGACGCTTCCCCTCCAGCGACGGGATTTTCCCTCATTTACGAGACGACGCTTTCCCGCCATTGACGGGATTTTCCCTCATTTACGAGACGACGCTTCCCAGCCATTGACGGGATTTTCCCTCATTTACGAGACGACGCTTCCCCTCCATCGACGGGATTTTGCCTCATTTACGAGACGACGCTTTCCCGCCATTGACAGGATTTTCCCTCATTTACGAGACGACGCTTCCCAGCCATCGACGGGATTTTCCCTCATTTACGAGACGACGCTTCCCCTCCAGCGACGGGATTTTCCCTCATTTACGAGACGACGCTTCCCCTCCATCGACGGGATTTTGCCTCATTTACGAGACGACGCTTTCCCGCCATTGACGGGATTTTCCCTCATTTACGAGACGACGCTTCCCAGCCATCGACGGGATTTTCCCTCATTTACGAGACGACGCTTCCCCTCCAGCGACGGGATTTTCCCTCATTTACGAGACGACGCTTCCCCGCCCCATCGACGGGATTTTCCCTCATTTACGAGATGACGCTTCCCCGCCCCATCGACGGGATTTTCCCTCATTTACAAGACGACGCTTCCCCGCCCCATCGACGGGATTTTCCCTCATTTACAAGACGACGCTTCCCCGCCCCATCGACGGGATTTTCCCTCATTTACAAGACGACGCTTCCCCGCCCCATCGACGGGATTTTCCCTCATTTACGAGACGACGCTTCCCCGCCATCGACAGGATTTTCCCTCATTTACGAGACGACGCTTCCCAGCCATCGACGGGATTTTCCCTCATTTACGAGACGACGCTTCCCCGCCATCGACAGGATTTTCCCTCATTTACGAGACGACGCTTCCCCGCCATCGACAGGATTTTCCCTCATTTACGAGACGACGCTTCCCAGCCATCGACGGGATTCTTTTTAATAAGATTGAGCCTAATTTGCATATGTAAGGGTAAATTATCAATTTGGCCTGAATTGAGGAAAAAACGAAGCCTTTAGATCAAAATGATGATGAAAACACAGCTTTAGTCAGGTGTGTCCAGAGTGTTAGTGTCAGTGAAGTGAGATATACACCTGGACAGGGCAGTGTTCTGGTGTCAAACACACAGTCTCCAGCCTCCAGAGCCACAACTTCATCCTCGTTCTCGTTCTCCGTGTCACAGTCCAGCTCGCTGTCACTGCTCATGCTTGGCAACACGTGGTGAGGCGGTTTCTGACTGAGGACACCTGAGGACACACGCAATGTGTTTATAAGAACTGCCAGAGATCATGTGTTTTTCTGTATCAGTTGTATTTATTTCCTTTGCACTCAAGCATCAGATTGTGGAGTGTAACTCATGAGCCTCCTGACCTTTGAGTATGAATCAATCTGAGAACACGTCTAATGTTCAGTGCAGTTGAAGGACAGAGCGTTCCTTCACAGTGTGTGCACTGACTCACTGATGCAACACAAGTGTTTTAGAGAGCGGATCTTCATGTCTCACCTTCATCAGGGCGTGAGGAGGAAGAGGACGAAGGCTCAGCCAGTGACAGCAGTGACTGATGGATTTCGCCCGCACTCTCGCGATCACAGGTCAGAGAGCTGTCCGTCAGCAGGCCAGGCCTGAGGGATACGCTCTTATTAGTATGGTAAAAAAAAAAAACATTGTGTATTATGCTATTTTATTTAAAACAAAAAAGAAAACAAACAAATAGCAAAAAGCATAATCACGTCACCCTGGGCTGGAAGAGTTTCTGTGTATTAATGAAGTCTATATAAGTGAAATAATATAGACCGTCCTTTCTGTTTCCGTTTGCACATTTACAGTAAAACACATCGACGGCACTTTTCTTCGTTCTTGACGTGAACTTTTGCCCGTGTGGTGGTTTGATGCACTGGCTTGCATTGAGACCGTGACACATCTGCGCTTCATATTAATCGCTTATAATTAGCTAAAGCTGATCGGGTTTCTTTGTAATTGAAAGAAAGCGTAAAATATAGCTTGACTAAGTGATTTTACTGTCACGTCCTCTATCAGTATCAACATGACTCGGATCGAGTGCTTATTCTTGACAATTTAAATCACATTTTATTTCAACTTTTTTTCTCGAAATTTAACTAGTTTTTTTCTCAAAACACGACTTTATTCTTCGAATTTAAAGGGTTAGTTCACCCAAAAATGTAAATTCTGTCATTAATTACTCACCCTCATGTCGTTGGACACCCGTCAGACCTCCGTTCATCTTCAGAACACAAATGAAGATATTTTAGTGTAAATCTGATGCTGAGAAAGGCTTCAGATAGGCCTCCATTGGCATTCAGTACATTTACACTCACAAGACCCATAAAAGGCACTAAAAACGCCGTTACAAAGTCCATCTCACCACAGTGACTCTACAATAACTTTACGAAGCGACGACAATAGTTTTTGTGCGCAAAAAAAAAAATCAAAATACCGACTTTATTTAACCTCCTCTTGTCTTCCGTGTGTGTCTCCACGACGCATGCGCGAGAATATGACGTAGCGCCAGCGTTCGGGAATCCATGGAATTCACACTTTAGTCCCATTTGAGAACTACGCCGAGACCTAAAGCACGATCAGTGTAGAATTCAACAGCTTAGATACGCGCGTCTTCCTCTGCTTGTAAACAAATCTCTTCTGGGTCATGTGTCCGAACGCCGGATCTGCGTCATATTCTCACGCATGCGTCGTGGAGACACACACGGAAGACAAGAACAAGTTGGATAAAGGCGTTATTTAGATGTATTTTTTCCGCACAAAAACTATTGTCGTCGCATCGTAAAATGATTGTAGAGTCACTGTGGTGAGATGGACTTTGTAACGGCGTTTTAAGTGCCTTTTATGGGTCTTGTGAGTGTAAATGTACTGAATGCCAATGGAGGCCTATCTGAAGCCTTTCTCAGCATCAGCTTTACACTAAAATATCTTCATTTGTGTTCTGAAGATGAACGGAGGTCATACGGGTGTCGAACGACATGAGGGTGAGGAATTAATGACAGAATTTACATTTTTGGGTGAACTAACCCTTTAATGATTTTATTCTCAACATTTTATTAGGACTTTTTTTCCTCAAAATTTAAGTTTATAGAATAAAATCATTAAATTTGAATAAAGTCGTGTTTCAAGCAAACTAATTTAGAGAAAAAAAGTCAGAATAAAATCATTAAATTGAGAATAAAGTTGTTTTGAGAAATAAAATGTTGAGGTGTTACAGGCTAGTGTTGGACATTACCCAGCGGCTGCAGTCCTGCGCTGTTTGGTGGCGGGTGCAGATGCTCCATTGAGAGCGCTGAGGCCGAACAGGTCTGAAGCCGAAGCTCCGTACAGAAGCTCCTCGTGTTTGGAGCCAGACGGCTTATCAGAGGAGGACGAGCTGCTTCCCAGCGAGGGAGGAGAACTCTGCACACTGCGTGCTTTCAGGGAGCCTGCGAAACACAGATAATGTCAGACCCTGCTTGAGTTTCCCAGAAGTCTCTTTGCTTTGCCTCAAATTAATCTTTTCAGATTTTTCCTAGCTATTATTGCTTCTAGGGATGGGCGAAATGACATATTTTCATAATCAACTAGGTTGAGCGTTATCTGAACGACTAGTTTAGTAATCAGTCTTAACCCTCTGGTCCTCTTCGGTGACACTTGGTGACTTTTGTTGCATGAGCTAAGTGAACACACAAAATGGTGATGTTAAAGTGTTAGTTCACCCAAAAATTTTAATTCTGTCATTAATTACTTACCCTCATGTCGTTCAACACCCGTCAGACCTCCGTTCATCTTCAGACACAAATGAAGATATTTTAGTGTAAATCTGATGGCTCTGAAAGGCCTCCATTGACACAATGGCACTTTACACTCTCAAGACCCTTAAAAAGGTACTAAAGACGTCGTTACAAAGTCCATCTCACTACAGCGGTTCTAAAATAACTTTATGAATCGGCGAGAATAGTTTTTGTGCGCAAAAAAAACCCTAAATAACGACTTACATAGTGATGACGATTTCAAAACACAGCCTCATGAAGCTTCGAAGCGTTATGAATCAGTGAGTCGATTCAGCAGTTTGGATCGCCAAATATCAGCAGTTTGGCGGTTTGACACGCGATCCGAATCATGATTCGACTCACTGATTCATAACGCTTCGAAGCTTCATGAGGCCGTGTTTTGAAATCGTCATCACTATACAAGTCGTTATTTAGGGTTTTTTTGCGCACAAAAACTATTGTCGCCGATTCATAAAGTTATTGTAGAGCCGCTGTAGTGAGATGGACTTTGTAACGACGTCTTTAGTGTCTTTTAAGGGTCTTGAGAGTGTAAAGTGCATTGAGCCAATGGAGGCCTTTCAGAGCCATCAGATTTACACTAAAATATCTTCATTTGTGTCTGAAGATGAACGGAGGTAGGTGTCGAACGACATGAGGTTAAGTAATTAATGACAGAATTTTCATTTTTGGGTGAACTAACCCTTTAAAAAGGTCAGAAAAAAATAATCACACTTGTCTCCTTCACGGTCAAAAATTACCAACATAGGAAATGAATGTGAAATACGCCAAAATACAAAACTTCAGGGAATCTTTTGGTGATTCAAACCACAACTCAGCCATACTGCAGAAAGAGAGTCCACAGCAATGAAAGGGTGACGCTTGAAAATATCAAGAGTCCAAAATAGACACAAATGTGATTCTCCTCGGAATCACAACTTGTACGTATGAATAAAAACTATTAAAAAAATAGTTTTGTGTTTTATATTGTGTAAGTTTCCAGCTAACTCACGTTATGACTGTCTTACTGAAATACTTCTGCTCATCAGCTGTGGACCACTATTGCCTAAAACTGTGTGTATTAATGCAGATCATCTGTCGTTCTTACTACTGTGAGTAAAGATAAAGGATGGGGCGAGATTTATTTCACAAGCGTTTATGTTCCATCAGTCATTCATGTTAGCGCCCGGCTAACGTATGTGCTGTTATCGATACAGTTCCCACATGTGAGCCGCAATAAATCAGAAACACACACATGGGTTTGTTGATGGACACACACTTGTTAATGCTGATGGTGAGGAATTACAGCTGCAACATCTCATATTGAAGCTCAAGATGAGTAGCGTATCACTGAGAAACTCTCAGTTGGGGTTGAATAACTATTTCTTCAATGTTTCATCATCGGACTCGCGCTCGGATTGATGTGGTCAAATCGACGTCATCGTAACTGTCTTTACAGTGTGTGTGCAATCGCTGAGCTTTAGGAAGCCTCCGGAGCTGAAGTTCAGTTATGGTAATGAGCTGAACGCGATAGACCAATCACAACACACTGGGCCGTCTGGCCAATCAGAGCAGAGTAGCTCACGGAAAGGAGGGATTTAGAGAGACTGGTTCATCTGTAGAGTCGTTTGAGAATCATTGAACAATGTGCTGATGTGCATTATGAGAAAATTTGTTTTTTGACCTTTTGTAGGAGACAACAAAACAGAATCAGAAGCCTTTAAAATAGCACAATAAAGCAATATTTATGGTGCAATATCCTGAAAAGCAGCATGCGGTGTGTTTCTCAGTAGATAAACTAGATGATAAACTACTATGTCTCATTTAATTCGATAATCACGAGATGAACAGTGCGGTGTACAAACCATCCAAGGAGGAGGGTCCCTCTCTGGGACACAGCGCAGGTTCAGTAGGGGACTCTCGCCCTGCTCCTCTCAGCTCCTTCTCCCCAACATCCACAGTCCGGCGGAGGGACAGTCCAGCCAGCGCTCCCACACTCTCCTGCTTAGGAGAACCAGCCTTCTTCACTCCTGAAACAAAGACCAGAACAAAGACAGGCTGAATCTACAACATACACTACTGTTCAAAAGTTTGGGGCCTGTGAGATGTTTTTATATTTTTGTCTCGTATACTCATAAAGGCTGCTTTAGAAATACTATTAAAAAAGGTTGAAACATTCACTGAATGAATGTTTCCAGAAGGAAACGCGACGCATTAAGAGCCGGGGGTGAAAACTTTTGAATTTGAAGATCAAGGTTCTTGTTGCTTCCAAAGGGCAGTACTAAATGGACATCTTCATCCTGTTCAAAAGTGTTCACCCCCCGGCTCTTAATGCGTTGTGCTTCCTTCTGGAGCGTCAGTGATTCTTTGAAGCTTTCTTAATAGTTGTGTTTGAGTCCCTCAATCGTCCTCAGATCTTAGAATCACACACACACACACACACGGATAGGGCTGCTCAGGACAAACAAGAGACTCAAGAACAACCATCACAAAACACACACACAGCCGTGGATCATCAGAGAACGACACACACAGCCGTGAATCATCATAGAACGACACACACACACACACACACACACAGCCGTGGATCATCAGAGAACGACACACACACACACACACAGCCGTGGATCATCAGGGAACGACACACACACACGGAAAGGGCTGCTCAGGACAAACAAGAGACTCAAGAACAACCATCACAAAACACACACACAGCCGTGAATCATCAGAGAACGACACACACAGCCGTGGATCATCAGGGAACGACACACACACACATGGAAAGGGCTGCTCAGGACAAACAAGAGACTCAAGAACAACCATCACAAAACACACACACAGCCGTGAATCATCAGAGAACGACACACACAGCCGTGAATCATCAGAGAACGACACACACACACACACACACACAGCCGTGAATCATCAGAGAACGACACACACAGCCGTGGATCATCAGAGAACGACACACACAGCCGTGAATCATCAGAGAACGACACACACACACACACACACAGCCGTGAATCATCAGAGAACGACACACAGCCGTGGATCATCAGAGAACGACACACACACACAGCCGTGGATCATCAGAGAACGACACACACACACACACACACACACACAGCCGTGGATCATCAGGGAACGACACACACACACACACACGGAAAGGGCTGCTCAGGACAAACAAGAGACTCAAGAACAACCATCACAAAACACACACACAGCCGTGAATCATCAGAGAACGACACACACAGCTGTGGATCATCAGAGAACGACACACACACACACACACACACACACACACACACACACAGCCGTGGATCATCAGAGAACGACACACACACACACAGCCGTGGATCATCAGGGAACGACACACACACACACACACACACACACAGCCGTGGATCATCAGAGAACGACACACACACACACAGCCGTGGATCATCAGAGAACGACACACACAGCCGTGAATCATCAGAGAACGACACACACACACACACACACACACACACAGCCATGGATCATCAGAGAACGACACACACACACACACACACAGCCGTGGATCATCAGAGAACGACACACACACACACAGCCGTGGATCATCAGAGAACGACACACACAGCCGTGAATCATCAGAGAACGACACACACACACACACACACACAGCCGTGGATCATCAGAGAACGACACACACACACACACACACACAGCCGTGGATCATCAGAGAACGACACACACACACACACACAGCCATGGATCATCAGAGAACGACACACATAGCCGTGGATCATCAGAGAACGACACACACACACACACACACACACACACACACACACACAGAAAGGGCTGCTCAGGACAAACAAGAGACTCAAGAACAACCATCACAAAACACACACACACCCATGGATCATCAGGGAACGACACACAGGATTAAGAATCAAGGGTGTGTAAACTTCTGAATGGGGTCATTTTTTAATAAACGTGTCATCTACCCATAAATGTATGAGGAATAACTAGCTCACTTCCCGATTCAGAATCCTTTCCCGATCCCACTCTTCTCTCTCCCACTTTGCTTATACAGACCTCTCTCCAATCGTACTGTCTAAACAGAAGCAAAAATACCAAAAATTAAAGCTGCGAGCAGCGATGACGGGCCCAAGCCGGTGGCATCAGCTTAACTGTGCACTGCAGGCAATAGGCATTTAAAATGGGAAAACATAAAAGGACTATGTCAAAGTCATCTGAATTCACCACATTAACTGCAGCAGTTGGTGCTGCTATGACCACAACAGCCACATCCATGAGATCAAATAAATTTAAATTAATTTCATGTCAGATGATGTCAAAGGTCAAATTGGAATGAGTTCACAATACCATTCCAATGCTGATGTTGTATTATTCTAACACTTCTCTTCATATGCATATCAGGGTGTCCGCGGGGTCTTGAAAAGTATTAAAAGTTGATAAATCCATTTTTGGAAAATTAAGGCCCTTAAAAGGTATTAAAAAGTCTTAATCACGATTTTATGAGGTATTCAATTTTGTTCAAGCTTTGTCAAAAGAGTTTGACTCCAAAAAGTATTCATGAATATATTTATTTTCATCCCCATAACTATATAAAAAAAAAACCCCGGTGTGCTCGGTCAGTGAGATCAGCTCGGGGCGCGCGCACCGTCTACGGGTGGCGTCACGTATTTTGCGAAATGCGCGGTTAGGTGATGTGTCGCCCTCCACACGTTGCGAAACAGACTCCGAAATGGGGAAATGTAAATTTGCGGACTCCTGGTTGGAGAAGGATGAGTTTAAACAATGGCCGCAGGGTTTTTCTATGGTTTTTCCTGCATAGCGGCCGCATCCGTCAAATTTCATGCCACCTCCGTCTGTCGACACAACTCAAGATCACTTGCAAGTCACAGGCACAATAGATTATTCAAAGAAATATTTATAATATATATATTAGTGCTGGGCATCGATTAAAAAAAATGAACTAATTATACGCATTTTTTTCTGTAATTAATCGCAAGTTTTTAATATTTTTAAGTTTTTAATATTTTGATATTGTAATAATTTCAGTTACTCTCCAAATTAATTTAGAAACAATTTAAAGACAGCATATTTTAAATATGTGTTGTATTGTCATGTTTTTATGAATTAAGTCCAGTATCACTGATATTAAAGTCTCTATGAAACATTAATGACGTTACATTACAGTATAACTTGAAGCTCCCAATTTCAACATTTATTAGGCTTTAAAAAACAACTTTTAATTTAAGTGAACTTATAACATTTATTATTTTGGGTTTATGTAAAGATTGTTTTATTTACCCATGGCCTTACCTGTTATATATATATATATACATTTCTGTGTATATATATATATACACAGAAATGTAATAGTTATCAAACCTTCCTTAACTGCATAAATAATAAATGAAATATAGATTAATCATCATTAAAGCTACAATTGTCTCTGTTCCCGTTGTTCTTTGATGAACATTAATGACAGGCATCATCAGTGCTCCTGTCACTTTAAGAACAGCCGCGGATCTCACGCGCTGTCCCGCGCATCTCATTTCCTCACAACTCTTTAAGTTCATTTAAGACGTTATTTAACTAATTTAAGACTCTAATATGAGAATACTCAAAATCCTCTGTGTTATTGTTTGTTCAAGAGCAAAAGAGAACTCGATGTGAGCAGGAAACTGACGCGAGTCTATCTATGCGTCGAGTGTGTGTGTGTGTGTGTGTCAGTGTCCCTTGATTAGCTGACATGAGACGCATCCACACAGACAGGACACTGACACACACACACACACACACACACAGACAGGACACTGGCATACAGCGCGCTCTCTTGTGTCTTGTCGCATTTACATGAATAGGAGCGTGATCATGTAACGCTAAGCAAAAATGGATATAAAAACGGACGCTGCGTTATTTGCATTAAATATTTTTAATGCGTTAAGCTTCCGTTTCACGTTGACCGAGTTTGGAGGAGATTGAATAAATCGCCTACGAGGAGAACGTAAAAACTCAGACCCTGAATTATACAAATATTCACGTTCAAACAAAAATATCTGACTTCCTGTTGGTCGGATGACTGTAAATTAGAAAGTTGTCTGGCTCGAAGAGAACAATACACACACACACACACGTTTGTTTTTGTGAAATGTGAGGACATTCCATAGGCGTAATGGTTTTTATACCGTACAAACCGTATTTTCTATCCCCTTACACTGCCCCTGCCCCTAAACCTACCACACACACACACACACACACACACACGCACACACGCACACACGCACACACACGCACACACACACACACACACACACACACACACACACACACACACACACACACACAGCCCCTAAACCTACCCATCACAGGAGACTGTGCATATTATAGAAATATCCAGAAATATATTAAATAAAATAAATATATTGATCTGAAAAATAGTATGATTATTTTAAAGCTATTTGGTTACATTTGAATAAAACATTGTTTTAGTATGTTTTTAAACACACACACACACACACACACACATTGTAATACCAGTGTAATACCCATGTAATTATACAAATTTGTGTCCTCATAAATCACATAAACAAGAGAGAGAGAAACAAGTTTTTTTTTTATCCTGCTTCAAAACTAATACAATGCTGCCATCTTGTGTTCATTGAGGGGAGAGCAGCACACACAGACACAGAATAGATTATTCAAATAAATATTTTAAATAAATAAATATATTCATATGAAAAATAGTACAGTCATTTTAAATTAATCTAAGTTCAATTACCAAACATACAATCTTAATTTAATTGAAATCAAAATATGATTTTACAAGATATGAGAACATTTCTGTTCCCCTTTTTTGTCCTTATTTAATCCCTCGCCATGGCAACACCGTTTGAGATATCCAATATTCGTTCGCATTTTAGCATCTTCAGTATCTTTGCTTCATGTTGACCGAGTTTGGTGGAGATTGAATAAATCGCCTACGAGGAGAAAGTAAAAACTCAGACCCCGATTTAACCGAAAACTCACGTTCAATCCAAAATATCTGACTTCCTGTTGGTCGGAGCTAATGATTGTAAATTAGAAAGTTGTCCGGCTCGAAGAGAACAATATATGTACCGAGTTTGGTGACTGAAGATAAAACTAACCCCCCCACTTTTGTCAAAAGGTGGCGCTAGAGAGCCCCTCATCCCGCCCGTTTCTGAGGCTTTGCCAATGTGTACTGACTGACATCTCTGATGTGTGTGTTGAGTTTCAAGCAGTTTCAAGCATTTTCAAGCATGCTAAGAGCCTCAGAACAGCCAAAAGATTATTAAACTTTGACACGTTGCCATGGCAACAGTATTTGAAATTTCAGAAATCCATTTCATACGTCTCTATCTGTCATGTTTTCACATTATACTGATGAAGTTTTAAGTAAATCGGGTGAAAATAAGATGGTGATTCAAAGCATTTTTGAAAGTGACACTTCCTGCTGCCAGTTGGTGGCGCTATAACTTTGACTCACAAAAGTCATATCCATGTGATCGGCTTCTTACAACAAACACACAGCTGAAGTTTCATCCAAATCAGTCAATGTTTGCACAAGTTAAAATACACTTCCTGTTTCCCTTTACTCGCCATAAATTCGTTGCTTCGCCACGGCCAAACCATTTGAGATATCAAAAATCCGCTCGCAATTTAGCATCCTGAATATGTTCACTGCATGCTGACCGAGTTTGGCAATGATCGAAACAATGGCCTCGGAGGAGTATATTAAATTCCAGAGCATGCGTTTTCCGAACAACCCATAATAGCTCACTTCCTGTTGGGCTGACGCATAACTATAAGCACGAAAGTTGTTTGGCCCGATGAGATCTATATGTGTACCGAGTTTCATACATGTACGTGCAAGTGTGTTTGATATATGGACAGAGTTTTCAGACCCCACTTTAGGGGGCGCTGTCGAGCCCCCCTGCCACGCCCGGGTACCAGCTTCAGCCCGGCTCTGATGGCCGCGCATTCCGACGCCTGTGCGAAGTTTCAAGAATTTTCGAGCATGTTAAGTGCCCCAACAGTACCCGAGAAGTCGAAAAAAAACAAAAAAAAACAAAGAATAATCTGAGGAAGAACAATAGGGCTCTGCGCCCTTTGGGCTTGGGCCCTAACAAGCAGATTCAGAGGCTTACCACTGCGAGAGTGTCGTGATGAGACGGGCGCTTTGAAGAGCAGTTCACTGGGTTTGCGGCTGGGTCCCATCTCGGAGTCCATGGAGGGGCCGTGCTCGTGGTTCGAGGCTCGACCGGCTCCACTTCGAGCTTCCAGCTGCCCTTTCACATCTGACATCTTACTGCGCACTTCAGCCATCTGAGCCTTCAGTCTGATCAGGACCCCCGAGTCCGGAGCTGACCGACGCACTGCCTGAGGGCGACGCTCACGCTCTTTACGAGAGGGCACCGCGGCAGCTGTCAATCAAAAATGGTTAATGGTGCGACAGTCACTTCAGAGCTTTATCGAGTTAAAGGGTAACTTCAGTGATTTAGCATTAGGCTTTGTATCAGTAGAAACCTGGTCGTATATTCAAATTATGGTACTTTCCCCCCTCGTGTCCCCCTGAGACGAGAGAATTATGCATTTTATTTCTGGAAAAATTCCTCCGATGACGCAAATATCGTAATTTTGAGTCATCGGAGGATATTTTGGCCAGAGGCTAAAGACTACAGCCACTAGATGGAGCTGTTCCACATGTTATCAACCGCCCATAGGGGAGAGATCTCACACACAGAATGTAAGACACTGACGGCCACACGGACATTCATGACAGAGCGATGCAGAGCAAAGAGAGTGTTTCAACTTTTCAATGAATTCCTGTGATAGTTTAGCTTCCATATGCGATCAATAAATATGCCAGACTGGAGCTTAACATTACCTCAGCTCAGCTCAGCTCTTCGTGATGAAGGAAATCTGACTTTCGTTCGGCTCACTCATACTTTATTGAAAAGACACGTTCAATTTTTAATTGTAGTGTTTATTCTCTAACTGAACGAAATGATTGTATCACTATGAAGATTAAAACGACGGTGTAGGGAGTGGCCTCGTTGGGCAGCGAAGCAAGTGCATTCTGGGAGTTGTTGTCTTTCATCCACATGAGACAAAAATACATTTCCTGTCTTTTCTCAGTCTAGAAGGCACCAAATTCAAAAATAATTTCACATTTCTACTGCATAAATGACCCAGTTTAAATACAAAGCTTAATGCTAAATCACTGAAGTTACCCTTTAATATTTTGATGATATGATTGACACCTTGGCTCTGGAGGAGAGAGGTAGGGGGGCGGGGCTGCATCCCCCACAGGGACTCCACATGGCTGCGGTCCTTCAGGTCCAAGAGTTGGATGAGGATGACCGGGTCGATCTCCAGGAGGCTGGCTGAACTTCCCCCTGCCCCACGCCTTGAACCCCGGGCACCTGCACCAGAATCTCCTGACCAGCAGGGGGAGACAGTTAGTACAGGACTTAGGGTAGGATTAAGCCCAAAGTACACTTCGGCTGTCCGCATCTTGTGATGGTTTGTGCACTGTGCGTGTGACGTAATATTCGTCATCAGGAGGGACCCCGTCCACATGCAGCACAATTGAGACAATCAGTACGTTTACATGGACAACAACACTCAGATATTAATCTGATTAAGACCATACTCTGATTAAGAAACTACCATGTAAACATCGATTTCTAATTACCTTAATCCGGTTAAAGCCATACTCGAATTAAACAAAAACCGAATTAAGACATGTGGAGTATGCCTATTTTAGTCGCATTATCGAAGTGCATTGTAGACACCTTAATCTAACTATTAACGTTGTGTAGGAGTTTTCGGCCGCATTTTGTGACAGGACACACACACACACACACACCAGGCAAATGCAGAGGGGAGGGCTTTGGGGGCTCGAGCCTGCCCTTTTAAAAAAAAATTCAAAAGTGCCCCTCTCAATAATCATCAATAATATTGTGACAAATAAAACAGAATTTGAATTATAATTCATATAACAGCACGTACAAAACAGTAACAAAGCGCTCAAATGTCCCGTTTATCTTTTACGTATCTGTCATTCTGAAATGTCGTTGCCATGACGTGTTGCTATGGTTGGTGCGTGTCATGCTTGACTGCTCATTCTGACACGGCCTCCTCTATATTTATTTGTGTTGTAATAATTCTGCTCATTGTAAAAGTAAAATACAATAAGTTTTTATCTGTAATCCCAGATTCATAATTGTCTGCTTACAACAGCGGTCGGGAACCTGTGGCTCGACGGCAGAAAAAAACAATCCAAACAATCACGATTTTGAAACCTTAATTTTCATCATTAATCAAAGCTATTTTTCGAAATGTAGGCTGTTAAGAAGGAGGCAAGATGGGCAGTGTCTCTTAAAAAAACCTGAAAGACAATATATAATATTATAAAAATAAAACAACGTAAATATATATAATCTGCTTATATATAAATCACTCGTTTTTATAAAGTAACACTGTCCAACAGCGACACCCGCAGGTAAAGTTACAGTGGGTTGCCTGAGCCCATTGATTTTAACAGACCCACGAAAGTCGCGCTATGATTGGACGCCAGACAGCGTAGAGTGGCATGGCATGGGGACGTAATGACATGCCATTAATCGAGCTATGTTCTATAACATGTAAAACGGGAACATGAACGGAATATTCGGACCCACTTTATATTAGGTGGCCTTAACTACTATATAATAACATTTTCATTAATAATTTGATACAATGCACTTATTGTGTACATACATGTCTTTACATTGTACTTACATTTTTGAATATACCTGTATGTAATTACATCTGTAGTTAATTTCTGTAGTTACATTTGTAATTACATTGTTGACCCATCCCTAACACCTAACCCTAGCCTTAAACTTACTCATACCACCACACCTATCCATAACCCTACCCATATCCCACCAAAGGTGTTTTGCAATACAATATAAACACAGTAAGTACATTGTACTTATTTTTTTATGTAAGTACATAGTAGTTAAGGCCACCTAATATAAAGTGGGGCCGAATATTCTAAAAGCAACTCATGTAAACACCTTAATCAGATTATTGTCTTATTCAGAATAAGGGCAATAATTAGATTACAGCTGTCCATGTAAACGTAGTCACTGCAAGTGACTTGAAAACAAAATCCACTAGCAGGGCTTGACAGTGTGAGCATTTCACTCGCATCTGTGACTAAAATAGACGTGTGTGAACCGTACAATGCATTATGGAGCATGCGTGTGAATAAACAATCCCTGCGGATCAGTTTGACGATCGCAACTTCTGTTTCATGCCGACTTTAACAGCCGTTTCAACTCTACAAACATTAAAGTTCTAGTTAAAAGTTTATTTTTAAGGAATTATTAAGTCGTGAACATGAACAGTCTTCCAGCAGAAGCTCTACCAGCGTTTTAAACCGCAGATTCTGCAGTAAATCCTCAAAGGCTGATATGGTAATTTGGCTCGGTTACATCACTGATTAACAGGGTGTCGCAGTGGATGACACTTCAAAGCCAAGTGTTTCAACACACCAGACTGCCATATGCATGACACTCGCTTTTCATTAGAGAAACAGCACTATTCGTATCAGTGAGGGCGCTTGGACGGAGAAAATCTGGTTCACCTGTTGCCCCGGCAACATCGTCGGGTAATTCACCTTCCTCGAGGTCAAGATTCCCGCTGTACTCCACGTCGTTCTCACCAGACCTACAACAGACGGAAACAATCCACACTTGTATCATTTCTCTAGTGCTAGTGGAGTGTAAACAAATTTACAATGCATACCCAGATCAGCTCTAATATTTGGTGTGTGTTTGGAAAGGTTTTGAATGATTAATTGGATCCCAATGGAGCTAAATGAGGCGTGGCCGGGCATTATGTCCCCAGTATCGCCACATGCTTTGATATGGATTTGCATTTGCGTGGCTCCCCCTGTTAATAGTGAGAAGTGGTACGGTCTGAAATAAGCTTCTCCACAGGGGGTGATGGCGTTCTGCTACAAGCTTACTGCTGAATATGTGTGTGTGTGTGTGTGTGTGTGTGTAAGGGTAACACATGCACCATTGTCTCAGGCTCAAACATGAGATGACTCAGTCCTCTCCAGCGGTTCTTTGCGCTGATCCACTACAGTATTTATAGAAGCGGAGAGCCTCGACTCCACACAGATACAGCAAACAAATGTTTGCTTGCCCTGCTTGTATTTGCACTGACAACACCAAGTGAAAAAAAAAACAAGATTATTAAAAATAAAATCTGAATCTGTGTGTGTTTGGGGTGGGTTGTTACTAGGGGGTTGTTATATATTGAAGAATTTGAATCTGATCTGGATGTATTCTTTGACAAAAACATGATTTTCTTAACTTTTTGTTCAAAATGTTAAAGTTAAATGAAAATAACCATCCAATCGAGACATTTGAATAAGCTCATTTACATGCACAAGACATCTCTGGTTTGCCTGACTGACATCAGGCTGCATGTGAAGCACATGTGAAGAACACGTGAAGCACATCCGAAAAGCTTTTTGTGCTTCATCAACTCACACTGATGGCAAATCGAATAAATATGCAACCTCACGAGGTCACAGGAAACACATTTGACATGATAATATCAGGTGTAAAGAGGTCCTAACCTCATAATTCCCCCTCTCCCCTACTTTATCCTGAGGAAGTGGGCTTCCGACATCCAGGTAACGGTTAGAGCATTGGCACCTTTACAAAGCACACACAAAACACTTGAGGAAATGGAGTCAAAGGTGTGAGAGAATGTGCGTGGGCCTGAGAACAAGAGTGCACGTATGTGTGTGTGTGTGTGTGTGTGTGTGTGAGAACGAGCATTTGTAAGCAGGAGGTAGAGGCTCTGATGACTCACTCGTCTCATCTGGTTGGAGCAGTGTGTGTGTGTGTGTGTGTGTGTGTGTGTGTGTGTGTGTGTGTGTGTGTGTGTGTGCTCGAGAGCTGTGTGAGCGGGCGGTAGCCGGCAGCATGAGCAGAAACATGTGAGGTTCTGACTCCAACACCTCACTACAGAAACACAAGCACTCTCACAGAGCCTACACAAGTCAAAGCTGCCAATAGTGCTCATTTTCCCAGATCGTGATAGGACAGGACAGAAAGAACAGCTCTTCTGTGGTGGTTAAACACAGTGTGCGAGGGGCTGCCTGTCACAAATGCGGCACAGCCCTAATTAAACTGTGTTTTCCAGCCATGGGGAGGATACAGCTGTTACCATGTGGCACACAAAGCACCATCTCTTATGCAATAATCTTAGTACACTAGTATTTACCACACAACGAGGATGTGAATTAAATGATGAGTACTGCTTTAAGGAAAAGAAAGAAAGAAAAAAGCTATTAGAGCTGATCACGATTTTGCCAGAAACGCTTTAAATAGATCTACTTGATCTACATACATACCACAGTGAAGCTTGTGACTTTCATTAAAGAAAGGTTTTCCATCAATTAGTATAAAATAATAAATATTATAAAATGAAATAATTCTGACTCTGACCATCTGATTGGATGAGCCATACAGTATATAAAGCGGTTAATAATAATAATAATAATAATAATTAGTGCTCAACGTTAACGCATCTGTTTTTTCTGTCATCCTTTGGCTAGCGTTAGATTATGTGATCACGCTCTTATTCATGCAAATGCTTTCAAACCATTCAAGCGCAACAAAACAGTCAGGACATTCACAGTCAGTGTGTTCTCTTCTATGACACGCAAGACGCTCAGACAGACAGAAGAGAACGCGCTGACTGTGAATGTCCTGACTATGACACACACACACGACGCTCAGAAAGACAGAAGAGAACGCACTGACTGTGAATGTCCTGACTATGACACACACACACACACGACGCTCAGAAAGACAGAAGAGAACGCACTGACTGTGAATGTCCTGACTATGACACACACACACACACACACACACACACACACACACACGACGCTCAGAAAGACAGAAGAGAACGCACTGACTGTGAATGTCCTGACTATGACACACACACACACACACACGACGCTCAGAAAGACAGAAGAGAACGCGCTGACTGTGAATGTCCTGACTATGACACACATACACACACACAACACTAAGAAAGACAGAAGACGTGCGCCAGTATCGAGTTCTTTCACGCTTGAATGAACAATAACACAGAATTATGCCAAAATGCCCGTTTTGTAGAGTGTTCTCATAAGAGTCTTAAATGAGTTAAATAATGTCTTAAATGAACTTAAAGAGTTGGGAGATAATGAGATGTGCGTGACAGCACCTCAGCTCCACATCATGTTCTTAAAGTGACAGCAGCCTAATAAAAAGTCACTTTTTTCAGTGACATACGACTCGCATTGACTATCCGACTATCCGATGCGCTTACACGGCAGGCGAAATGCACATATCCCATTTATTTCCACATATGAATGAGGCCTGAAACCGATCTGAGAATGTCCGAATCCATGCGAGTTTTTCCTGCTTACATGTTCGTGGGTCATATCCGATCTGTGCCACATGGGAGGGAGTAAAAATAAATAAAAAAAACACAATCGGAATTGGGTCACTTGAACTATGCAGTGTAAATGCGGCCTAAAGGTCAAGTGGTTGTGCTTTAGTAAATCTAGTACATACATGGTCTCTTCGTCAATGTCATTCTCCTCCGTGTTACTGGTGGCTGTGGAGCTCCCAGAGGTGCTACTGCCATCCAGAGGATTGACATCTTCATCTCCAGTTAGACAGTCCACCTCCAGATCCCCGTCAGACAACTCCTAGTGTTGCATCAACACATCATCATCATCATCAAACTGATCCTAATGCACGTAATACAACATCAAATAGCTCCAAGCATGAAAATTATCTAAATGATGTGGCTGTAAGGCCTGCAGGTTCACTACATTACATTTGTATGTATGCTTGTTTTCTTTAGAGATCACAGTGAGTGTCATCTTTGAATGTTATATGCCTAAAAGCACATGATGATGCAAGAGAATCAAAGATTTGTGGCTATGATGAAATGATGGATAATATCTTATGAGAGTGAAATAACAGCACTTTTCTAGTTCCCAAAGGGAAGAAACAAATATTTTATTGCTAAAATGATCAAAAGTAGCTGTGGCCTTACATTAGAGTCATCATGCTGGGTCTTCTCTTCATCCTCATCGTCCTTCGTCCCTAATGTGGCTGCCTGACTGCCTTCCTCCAGTAGGGAGCTCTTCCCCTGACGAGAGTCTCTCCCGGAGGAATTCGTGGGGCAGAGACGGCGATCAGGTGGAGATGAACTTCGAGATTTCTGCCGACGGAACAGCTCTATGGCCAACCTCTGAACCGAAGATAACCAGAACACACAACACATGACACACACTGGAAAAAAGTGCTTCTGAAAAGAATAGACCAACCAAAAATGAAAAATAATCCCCAATATAGTTACAAACTTATAAGAAGATATTTTGAATAATGTTGGAAAGAAAAATCTCTCCTATTGACTTCCATAGTATGTTTGGTCCTTTCCAACATTATTCAAAATATCTTATAAGTTTGTAACAACATTAGGTTATTTTGAATAATGTTGGAAAGGACCAAACATACTATGGAAGTCAATAGGAGCAATTTTCTTTCCAACATTATTCAAAATATCTTCTTTTGTGTTTCCGCACACGCATAGATAAATACAGTAGAAGAAAGATGATATTGACATTTTTTTTCCATGTAAATCTAACAGTATTCAGGTGCAGAAATGTAATAATCATATGTAAAATAACAGTCTTCACTGTATAAATGAAATTAATTAATACAATTTTTCTTTGTTAAAGCTTCCGGTGATTTCCTCTTTTGTTGTTGTGACACAGCTGTGGGTTTATTAGGCTGCTGTCCCTTTAAGATGAACACACAGATCTAATATAAATGACATGCATCCGTTTCCTTTCTTAATTGTTTCCAACACATTTTGACATGCACCCCAAAAATGGAAATTATTTACTCATTGAACATTGGTCTGGGGAGACTGCTCTCTATTTTCTACTGCACAAGAGGAGTGATCAACGAGCATAAATTAAATGACTCAACACAACTGGATAGTCCTTTAACCAATCAGACCACAAGAGGCGTGATCAACGGGCATCAATCCATCCCTTCTCTATCCATCACTGTGTTAAACCAGCCAATAGTGTGCCAGGTGGATAAGCCAGTCTGTGATTGGTTCCCGCAAAAGTGTAACAGAAGCCGTAGAAATGAATGTACAGGTTTCCAGACTGAGTTGCAAGGCGAAGTCAAATCGCCGGCAGATCAGGCTGGGTTTACCCATTGATGCACATTTATGGACTTCAAAAATGACCCAACAATTCACTGCCATTATAAAGCTGGGAAGAGCCAGGACATTTTTAATTTAACTCAGATTTTATTCGTCTGAAAGAAGAAGATCATATACACCTAAGACTACTTGAGGGCGAGTAAATCATAGGCTAATTTAAATTTTTGGGTGAACAATCCCTTAAACTCAAAAAGAGAGAAAGAGACTGAATTCGGCGTTCACATGCTGTCTGCGCGGCTCTGTGTGTGTGCGCTGTCGCACCTCTTGTGCTTGATGCATGTCTTGACTTAAACACATGCAAATGATAAACATTCACTCTATGATGGTTAAACTTTGCAATTAATCCGTGAATCACATGCGTTCTGCCCGTACGGATCAGCTACTATCCCTACACTTGACATCACACATCCTGCCAAGTGACTGTCGCGGATGTGATATCTATGCTAAAACGATACATGCAGCCCTAGTTTGGAATGACGTAAATGACAGAATTGTCATTTTTGGGTGGACTATCTATTTAGTTGAGCTTAAAAACATTAACAGGCATTACATGTTACAGCAAATGCATTCATTAATACATTTGCTTCAGTCTGTAAAGAAGAAAGCTAAAAAAGTCATTACAAATTCTGTTCAAGTATGAAATAATGTAGTTTCTTCTAGCCAGATCTTAAGGAGGCTGTATTCAGGGTTACATTAAACTACACATAGTGGCATCTTTAGCACTGACCTCTTTTAGGTTGTTGATCTGCTGAATGTAACTGGACTGGGCCGACTCCAGCTGAGTAATATACCAATACTGATCTCTACACTTCTGAAAGAACGTAGGTGATCGCACTTGATACCTGTGACATTAATGGAAAAAGCAGAGCATGAGAAAAGAACAAGACAGCATACACTGGATACACCCCTGTATCTGATATATAAACGCAGGGGAAATGGTTTGTGCACCCATCTGAGTTGCAAGGATGTCTCAACGAGTGTTTCAACCAGTCCCTCCTTTTTTCAGGATCTTTGGCATAAAGGATTAGTTCACTTCAAAATGAAAATGTCCTGATAATTTACTCACCCCAATGTCATCCATGTCTTTCTTTCTTCAGTCAAAAAGAATTTAAGTTTTTTTGAGGAAAACATTTTTCCATATAATGTATTTCAATGGCAACCAACATGTTTAAGGTCCAAATCAATGCAGTTTCAACCAACAATCCCAGCCAAGGATGTAATGCCTGGCGTGTCACAGACCAGCACAAGACAAGACAATTGTGGTTAAAAAGGTCTGTCTAGATCAGATCCTATTCCTCGTCTGGGATTGTTTGAAACTGCATTGATTTGGACCTTCAACCGTTGGTTTCCATTGAAGTCCATTATGTGCAGAAAAATCCTGGAATGTTTTCCTCAAAAAACTTTTACTACTGTTGTTATTTTTGTTGTTGTTTTTTTCTCTTCTCTAGTTTTAGGCCTAATAACATCTGGCTAAGGGACTACCAATGAAAACTAGCCTTTGGGCTAATTTGGGTACATTTACATTCATGAATGTTGATTAATGTACACTGTCCCTTTTTAAAAAATAAATAAATAATTTATTTTCCACTGAAGAAAGACAGACATGAACATGTTGGATGTCATAGGGGTGACGAAATTATCAGGACATTTTCATTTAAGTGAACTAATCCTTTAAGACACTTAGTTTAATCAAAAGTTAAGATGTTTTTGAACACAAGTAGGCTATGCCAGGGGTTTTCAAACGTTATGATGCCAAGGACCCCCAAATATGATGAACCTTTTATGAGGGACCCCCTTCCTAAAATCCATCTATATATTTGTATGTATGAAAAAAAAAAAATTAACTGTGTGAGTGTGACATTGTAAATACAACATATTGTTTCCAAACTTAAATCGGCTATGCTTAATGTTGAATGTATAAATCCGTAGAAGAAATCCGTAATCTGGACTTAAAACGCTCGCTTTATACGTGCGTCTAATTCACTTTGGACGCGCGAGTGGATTCAAAATTAAAGGGTCCAACTAGATGCGAATTTGACGCTCAATTCACGTTCGGTGTGAACGCAGCATAAGAATATAATTTTTATTGTGTTGATTCATGATTGTAGTTTTTTAATGCGCTTTTAATTGTTTTTATTCAGCCTTATTATATTTTGATCCGTGACCATCCGTTGTTTGCTATTCTGATCATTTTGCATAATTTGTTTGCAGTTTGCGCAATATATTTTTTTACATGCGTGTTAAAAATGGATTCACGCTTATTCTTTTTTGATCCGTGACCGCAATACTTTCGGTGGGAATTTAATCCCATAGATGATCTTTATTTTTGTAACAAAGTTATATATCGCGTCAGCAAGACACTGATTGTTTGCTTCATTTTACTTCAGATTTGTTTTTAAACAAAACACGGTTCAACGCAGGCTTTTCAGAGAGAGGATGATGCAGTGATGACTATATTGGATTCGACAGCAATGTTGCAACACACAAGTGTGAGTAAAAATGTCATTATTGCTGTCTCGGTTACAGATCACATGATGTGCGCTCACTTTTCTGTCACTTTACTGAAAATGATGAACATAAGAACAACAGTGCGACAATCAATGGTACATTAATTAATCATTTGTTTACAAGAGTAAGTTATCCATTGTCAAACTATAACTGTGGTACGAGATACTAAGTAACGCCTTTCTGCAGGGTCAACACTAATATAATGTAATACAATCCAATACTACCTCACAAATACATTAGGAATAAAGATGATTAATTACCAAACTGTTATTTGAGGTGTAGTTTTGTCTTCTGATTTGGGATCAGGAACATCGGAAGTTTTCACAACGATTCCACACGTGTAGCGGGGACGTTAAAGATTATTTTAATATGCAAAACTGTTACACTGTGTCCACACCGGACGCGACAAAGCAATCATTGCAAAACAATTTGTCCTTCATATCAGAAGTAACTCAGAAATAGAACAGGGCATCAATTTGTGGTGTCACGTCATGCCGCATCCAGTGTAGACAGCATCACTGATTATAATGGGTTTTATTTACTTTTGTCGTGTTGCTTGCGTCTGGTGTAGACACGGATTAACCCAATCATAGCAGTGGGCGTCTTGAATGTGGCACGCCTATCGAAACGAGTGTTTCAAAGAAAGGGTCAAAAACAGGATAGAAAAGTGCCTATTACTTCTACTTTTGATGCATAAAACCAGAAAAAAGTTGTGAATTTAGTATTTTTTTCATCTCTTTACATTGTTTAGAGCATATCATTTTTCAAAAATGTTATTTAAAAAAAAAATCTTATTTTATTCATGTTATGCTATGTAGAAGACACCAGGACTAATTTTTCTTTTAATAAAAAAGACGAATAGACATTAAAAAGCAAAAACAATGGGATTTTTTTTTTTTTATCACCAATCAATTTTAGTTTTTTAGGATATTTTTAATACAAAACCTTGTATAAAGATGATTCTCAAATGCTATGAAAGATATAACAAGGATTTGATATACCATTTTGCTTTATGCAATATGGGTGTAAAATAGCCATAAGCGGGTTTTCCCATTCAATACAATGCATTTCATTTGCATATTAATGTTTTCCTGGGGCAACGTGTAATGAAACAAGAAGTGTAATAATGGGAGGAGTAATTGGCAAGATTTTAATAATAATACCTAATATTCATAGGAATATTGAAATAATGTATTTGTCTCCCAAAATACCTGATAAACATGTTTCGTAACAGTCATATTTTGATTTGAAACCCCATAACATTTTCCTGAGATGTTGATTTATGGCAAACAATTTGAAAATTTGTCAGATTAAAATGATATTTATTTACGAAAATTTCCATAAGAGTGTTAAATTTGATCACTTAATTAATGTCAGTTATTTTTGAAGACCAATGAGTAGTTGTTGTGAACCCACCAAGTATTTGGCATCTCTAAAAAGCCCTGAATGTGCTCTTTACAGGAATTAAAACTGTGACGTGTGTGTTCTCAGAGAAATTCACTCAAATATAATGTCCTCTACAGATAGAGCACAGAAAAAGTCTATGCCTGAGTCCCAGGAGGTTATCAGTGGACCTCAAAGAACATTATACAACTTTTTAAAAATGCATGACCCCTTTAATATTAAAGGAGCTATCAGAGCTATAAAATGGTCTAATATTAATATGCAAGCTCGCACCTGAGCACCAGCGTGTCAGTCTGCATATTCAAGTATCCTTCACTGGCGAGAAGGTCCAACCTGAAGAACCGGTTATATCCCCAGCACTCGCCCACCTCAAAGTCCGACGCAAACTCTCGAATGATGTTTTTAGTGGGGTCACTGGATGCCTGATGGACCATCTCCACC
Organism: Gobio occitaniae; assembly: GCA_033150135.1. Taxonomy (NCBI): domain Eukaryota; kingdom Metazoa; phylum Chordata; class Actinopteri; order Cypriniformes; family Gobionidae; genus Gobio; species Gobio occitaniae. The sequence continues at coordinate 88,541 of JARQWZ010004114.1, read as the reverse complement.
CTGTATTCATATCTAAAAGGAATGCAATGAGTTAGGCATGAAAAAATAAGTTATTAGGGAGGACAAGAGCAGGGAGTGCGGCCTACTTGGACGTCTCAGGAAGCCCGGCAGACAACTCCAGAAAAACAGAGAGATAGTTTCCCCGGACAACTCCATTGCCATCCTAAACCACAAAAACAAAGTCTGTGAGAATAGGAAGAGTTCAATTAAAATCTGAATCTCAACAGAGGGTATGCATTGACGTCACTTTAACGCTGGAACACGCGGAGGGCGCCGGACTGAGCGGCAGAAGAGCTGAGTTAACAGGAGAAAACACGAGTAAAAGAACGAGTATAAGTTTAAACTAAACGATGGACTTGATGTAGTGTTCCTGACAACTTACCAAAGATCCAGTGATCCATGGATATGCAGCCAGGAATCGTGTTTCCTGACATTTATATGAGCCTGATTTCGACTCCGAGGAAATACATAAAGCAAATTTGCCTGTGAAACGCTTTATATAAATACAATATGGGTATCCAGGAGATCACTTATATCAGTTCAAATATACACCAGTCAGGCATAACATCCTATTCCTAATGTTGTGTTGGTCCCCCTTTTGCTGATCCGTCGAGGCATGGACTCCACTAGACCCCTGAAGGTGTGCTGTGGTATCTGGCACCACAATGTTAGCAGCAGATCCTTTGAGTCCAGTAAGTTGCGAGGTGGCGCCTCCATGGATCGGACTTGTTTGTTCAGCTCATCCCACAGATGCTCGATGGGATTGAGATCTGGGGAATTTGGAGGCCAAGTCAACGCCTCAAACTCGTTGTTGTGCTCCTCAAACCATTCCTGAAGCATTTGTGCTTTGTGGCGGCGCATTATCTGCTGAAAGAGCCACAGCCACGAGAGAATACGGTTTCCATGAAAGGCTGGACATGGGCTCAACAATGCTTAGGTAGGTGGGACGTGTCAAAGTAACATCCACATGATGGAGGACCCAAGGTTTCTCTGTGTATTCTGAGCCCTTTCTATCAGAACCAGCATTAACTTCTTGAGCAGTTTAAGCTCCAGTAGCTCGTCTGTTTGATTGACCACACGGGCATCAGTGAGCCTCGGCCGCCCATGACCCTGTGGCCGGTTCTCCACTGGTCCTTCATGACCCTGTGGCCGGTTCTCCACTGGTCCTTCATGACCCTGTGGCCGGTTCTCCACTGGTCCTTCATGACCCTGTGGCCGGTTCTCCACTGGTCCTTCATGACCCTGTGGCCAGTTCTCCACTGTTTCTTCCTCTGAGCACTTTTGATAGAGACTGACCACTGCAGACCGGGAACACCCCACAAGAGCTGCAGTTTTGGAGATGCTCTGACCCAGTCGTTTAGCCGTCACAATTTGACCCTTGTCAAACTCGCTCAAATCCTTACGCTTGCCCATTTTTCCTGCTTCTAACACATCAACTCTGAGGACAAAATGTTCACTTGCTGCCTAATATATCCCACCCACTAACAGAGATCATCAGTGTTATTCATGTCGCCTGATCGGTGCATATCGTCCAACCCTAAAACTTGTATAGTTTTTGTCAGTGTTTATTTAAAAACATCCAATTATGCAGAATATAAGATGGTAAATATTTAATTGATGAGTTGTCAATATAACACAATATATAGGGTATGATTTTACCCCAAAATTCATCACTGACAAAATGATAACTGCAGAGTTCAGTTGTTTCTGTGAATTGCAGATATCTATTTGCGTCTCTTTTGTGTTGCTTTCAGCAGTCTGTAAACATACACCTCTGATTTCTTGTCAAATTTATTTGTACAGTCAATCTCAAAACTCTTTTTAGATGCGTTTTGTGTGTTTTTTGCAGCATTCACGATGAAAACCAATGCTGCCGCTCAGTCTTTTTGCCACTCAGTGGACATAACCGCAGTCACGCCAGCCGACGTGACGTCACGCACACGTTACATGCATGTGACAAACTTACCGGATAAACCTTCAACCTCCAGCACAGGCCTGATATCTGGAGTGGAGGGCTGTAGACGGGGTCGGCTCTCTGCCGCAGAGTACTAAAGGCAATGAGACCACACAAATTCAAGTCACGCAAGAGAACTAATGCACCATTTAAGAAATACATTAATAAGAGAGACAATGGGAGAGTCATTACCTGAAGTTTGCCAAAACAAAAGTGCTGGAGTCATAGGCAGGGACCAGCTCACTGAGAAGAAATGAGATATGACTGTGCAATTTATCTTGCAGATTGAAACGGGAAAGTCTATTTAAGAAAAGTTAATGTGCATTTATAAATAAAGGCGCATTATTTTAAGTGAAGTAGCCTACTGTGTGTTGGCCCCGGGATTGAACGGTTCTATAAACCTGGAGATTGTTTTTACAGGGGCCGGTTGCATAAACCGTTAAGACTAGTCTTACAAGTTAGACATACATTTTTTTCTTTAAGACTGTTCATAATTTTTTTTAATCAGTTACATAAATACATAGACTGGCCTAATTTGATACGAAAAGTAAGACTGAATGCCACTTGCCTAACTGCTAGTGGCTCATACTAGATCTTAAGACACTGTCTTAACATAATGGCTTGGTTTAAGGTGTGCATGTTTATTCATTATTCACAGTCTGCCACAGAGAGCACAAAACGTCAAGCTTACTGAGATCTCGTCTCTGCATGAAGTGGCAGAATAACAGGTACTGAGTCTGACCTGGTGAAGTCTGGTGGGACAGGAGTGGTGACAAAAGACTGCATTGGTTTCCTGTGAACCTGCTGGAACATGAGCAGGATCTCTGGACTCTTCGAGATCAGCTCGCTCTTACTGCATGAACGCAGCTGTAGGGGGAAACACACGGCACACTTTAATGCTATATATTTTGTTGCAAATTCATTCAATCAACACAATGCAAGTGAAAAGTGTAAACATTCATTTTCAGAATGACTCCTCATTGGGTTCGTCCTTTGGTTGGTCACATTTGCTTGTTTGATTTAGTAATAGTGTTTTTTAATTGTTAATTTTATACATTAAATTTCTTTTGATTGTGTTAGACTCTTGGACCTCATTGCACATCTGTATAGACTTGGTCGGCGTTAGTTACTGGGAACGCCCACAAAGTGTCATATCCACCATATGCCGTGAGGGAAAACAAGCCATTAGAATGAATGCACGTAGACCTTGTGAGACGCTTTATCTTTACTCTTTGTAATGATTACGATTTATTTTTGCTTGGTGCAGTCCTGAAAAGTTTGCCATGTGGCGTTCTGCTCCTCTAGTGAGTTAAAAAACCCTGATCTGAAGTTTTATATAGTGCTAAATAAACAGATGGAGCCGTTCGTCAATTCCCAAAGCCTGAGCAATACGTCCATTACAGTTAAACATTTGCTCTACATGATGAAGGTATTATTGTAAAGATTTAAAAAAAAAAAGAGATTTCATTACTGCAATGGCAAAAGTTTGTTGAACAAAACGCCAATAAAGTCATACTTGTCACGTACAGGACTCGTTAAAGCAGTTTTTCACGATGAGCGATCACAGCCTCATAATGTGTGAGGTTATTAATGTACAAAACATTCAAAAGTCTTCTTTTCATGATGGGAAGAGCTGGGCTCAAGCTGATAGTCACATTATATGTACGACACTTGTACATTTTTCTTGTCAAAATGCAGCTGCTCCCACAAATATTACATGATATAATAGCGGCTACTTCAATAAAAAAACTCAGTAATTCTTATAATATTGTGACACTGACATGTCAATTTCATAGCACAAGACACGTTTTATGATCATTTTAAAGCGTTAAATGTGTGTAATACATACTTTTAATCCATTAAATTCAGGAACACTGAATGAACGTCTTCATGGAAAGGTGATTTATGAAGATGCCTATATGGGGTCGGCGGAGCTGCATGTGTCTTGATGAGAAAATGACCCCTGGCCATTGATTCCGTTGGGTCGTTTATCAGTCACAGATACTGTACGGACAATCTGACCCACTAGGGCTCAGTTTTTCTATAGATCTTGCTCTGTCGAGCGGCAAAAGTGATTACACCGGCTAAACTGGGTTAACTCCATGCATTTACATTGTGGGGGAATGGACTGTTTTCCCCCAAGCCAACTCCGCCCCCACGCCCAAGTCTATTGTTTGACTCATACTAGGGGTGACCCCGAATAGTTGAAGATTTGATGCTTGGATAGGAGGAGCCTGATTCGACTACCAATCTCAGTCGAATCTTCGCAGAGCTGTAATGAAACGAGGATCATGCCATTTTGGCTATATGGGAGTGCTCCTTATGCCCCTTATGGAAAAACTGCCCCTTACGTGATTGCGTTTTAGTCGTTTTTCTATTTAAATTATTATTATTATGCGCTGAATGATCATCTTTGACTGTTGCGCCACGTCTCGCAGCTTTTTCAACGAGTTGCGCTGGAGACTCAGCCTTCTTTTCCATTCATCAGCACTGCTAGCCAAGAAATCTAGACGCACCTTTAGCATTTACATTTACATTTAAGCATTTGGCAGACGCTTTTATCCAAAGCGATTGTCCCTTATTACAGGGACAACCCCCCTGGAGCAACATGGAGTAAAGTGCCTTGCTCAATGACACACTGGTGATGACCGCTGGGATCGAACCAGCAACCTTCTGCGTATCAGTTCCATGGTTTAACCCACTGAACAACCATCTCACCGCAATCTAATTTGCAGCCAGGGTAGTCTAGAAACTCTCCGTTGGCGTGCGAGCTGGAAAAACATTGTGTATAGAGTGGGTGGGTGGGCTTAACATAATGACGGCGGAGTTGACGCAGTTCCACGTGCTACTTGTAAACAAAGAAGCTGGCGAACAGCGGTCTTTCCAATCGGCGTTGGCTGCAACTCTGGAAGACTTGGAGTTCAGCTTTTCTTTGAGAAAAGAACAAAGAACGGCACTGAAGTCATTCTTAAGAAAGGAAGATATGTTCTGAGTTTTGCCGACCGGATACGGCGAAAGTTTGATCCATCAACTAGCTCCACTTCACCCTCTGCGTTGCTCTGGTTGGTTGTAGCGCTATCCAATTGCGTGCAGAGGGAATTTGAAAGACAACCCTTGATCCCGACCCTCGGATTGAGCCCTGCCAATGATGAGTTCCCAGACCCAGCATCTTGATGTGGGTCTGGCATGTCAGGCTACAGCACTGTGGCTCTGCAGTTGAATACTATTACGTAGGACTGGGAATCGATTCCAAAAAGAATCGATTCCTCGATTCCAAAAAGAATCGATTCCTCGATTCCAAAAAGAATCGATTCCTCGATTCCAAAAAGAATCGATTCCTCGATTCCAAAAAGAATCGATTCCTCGATTCCAAAAAGAATCGATTCCTCGATTCCAAAAAGAATCGATTCCTCGATTCCAAAAAGAATCGATTCCTCGATTCCAAAAAGAATCGATTCCTCGATTCCAAAAAGAATCGATTCCTCGATTCCAAAAAGAATCGATTCCTCGATTCCAAAAAGAATCGATTCCTCGATTCCAAAAAGAATCGATTCCTCGATTCCAAAAAGAATCGATTCCTCGATTCCAAAAAGAATCGATTCCTCGATTCCAAAAAGAATCGATTCCTCGATTCCAAAAAGAATCGATTCCTCGATTCCAAAAAGAATCGATTCCTCGATTCCAAAAAGAATCGATTCCTCGATTCCAAAAAGAATCGATTCCTCGATTCCAAAAAGAATCGATTCCTCGATTCCAAAAATAATCGATTCCTCGATTCCAAAAATAATCGATTCCTCGATTCCAAAAATAATCGATTCCTCGATTCCAAAGTTTGGGGAATCATCAGGTTTTCCATCAGGGGAATCGACTCCTCTTTAAGAGCCCCTTTCAGTTCAACAGAGTTTAACATTAATTTGTCTCTCGCTCACTAATAATGATTGGAAGTCCATTTCAATTTCTGCAAAAGGTTCTTTCAGACAGTTGAAATGAGCCAGTTAAAAATAAAGCAATTCAGCGGTTCATTTGCGTCATTGCGTAATGATGTTCCATAGTTTTATGGAATGCTGAAACATTAAAATAAAGCCATAGGCTACGTGAACGCATATATCGCTGATTATTAGCCTACCTTTCATTCACTTAGATTAATGATGTTTATTGTCATTGTTTCCTTCTGTGATCCTGCATCTTGTTCACTACGTTTTGCACCCAAAAACTTAAATTTAGCTTAAATTGTGAAAAGGTTATGTTGTCCACAACGGTAGGTTTTGAGACCTGCTTGGTCTACGATAACAGATGGAGATATTTCAGGGTCGTATTTTCATTTGAAATAAAATGCAGTTTTTTCTTTCTATAATCCAATGATAATACTGAAAGAAAATGCACCTAGAGCACAGATTAATGGCAGAGAGCCTCGTGCATCTGATTGACAAATAAACTGCAGTCTTATATCATTGTTTTTGTTAATATTGTGGTTATTTTGCCTCAGACATTCTGTGCAAAAGCACTTAAACAAACTGTCATTTATCTTAACTGTACACATGCATTTTAGACAGGTCATATAGTTTTAACCATGCAATAAATGCACATTCTTGAATAATGTGCTATCCTGTTTATTTATTAAATCGCATTTACTGCTGGGCTATGGGCCATTTCAGGAGCATCCATATTTACTGTTTAAAATCAATCAGAGTTATTGAAATATATCTTCATTTTACAAATAGTTTCAGAGAAGGATGCTTTCTACATCCTTATATCCCGCGGTCACTCCGGGACTAGGTTCCCCCATCAATATTGTAAATAAAACGATTCTTGGAATCGACTCCAATCGATTCCGGAACCAGGAGTCTGAATCGGAATCGACCAGCCCTACTATTGCACACGTCTCGTGTTTTCAAGAGCCAAAGCGCATTCTGTTTGATCGACCCCTTATGCCTTTCACTCAGACGTCAAAATATGTTGTCAAATTGAACAGATAGTGAAACTAAAGTGCTTCTTCTCATGCGGGCGGATGAAGAAAGCGGAGCAGCGTTTAAAGATGACAGACATCACAGAATGTAACGGTATTTTGCTGCTGATGTGTGAACGGTCTCTTACCGGTAAAAAGCCAGAACGCCATTGCTTGTGTGATTTCACAGAGAACTACAGATATTCCTCACAATTTGAAACAACTATTTTTAGGGTAAATATTTCAGCCGGTTCTAATGTGATTTTTGGATGCTGTGGACATGTTTAGCTAAAAATACTGCCACTCCAGTTTAGCGTTTCTGTTTCTGAATAAATAGCATTTATTTAGATGCTATTTACGAAGTGAAATATATTCTATTTACATCATGTTAAAGTAGCAGTTCTTTGCAATATGTGTAAATAATAATTACATGTTATTTATACTTCATTTTGACAGATACACACTATTTGCACCTCAGTGTTGTTGTACATTAACAAGAAGCAATAATAACAGTGTGTAAATGATTATATTTATTAAAATTATTAAATGGGTGCTGCCCTAATGGGTTAATAAAAGCCCTCCCTACACCGACCCCCCATGCTTATATTATTGAAAAAATATCGTTAGGCCCTTTATTTCCAATTTTAGAACATCATCTTCATTTTTATTGAAAGTAAATGCCTTTCTGATGTGATGTGTGATGGGAAAAGAGAGAAGAGCGAGCTCGACAAAATGCGGATTCGAACCCGGGTCGATGGCGTCAAAACCAAAATCCTCAAGCTCTACTGACTACACCACTGGAGATGCTGAAATAAGCGTTTTTTTTATCTTGTTTGGCCCAACCAGGCATTGTTAGGCGGAGCTAGTGCGATTAGCACTTGACAACAAGGCGCACTATTTGCACTTGGTGTAAACAGACACTCCGATTTATTTATTGATCACTCAGGGTTATCTAACTTCACTATTTGTGGCTTGTTTTGAATATACGTTCCCCTGCACTTTAGGCATTCTGCACACATTTGTTCTGCACCCGGTGACTTGATTCGGACTCGTTTCATTTTTTCTTTTTATTTATTAGAAAGGTATATTCTGTTCTAATTTAATTCTGTAAATTAATTTAAAATTTTTTGATTGTTTTTCAGTGTTGCACTGTACTTAGAGCCGCTCGCACAGGCAATTTAGCCGATTTAATTAGATTTCCCGATGTGTGAAATGCAAAACCGGTCTGCAGTGTGGCCTTTCTGCAGTTATTTTCTTGTTAATTTTTTAGGTTTATTGATCCAAAATGTTTCTTCTATATTTTTGTGTGATGTTCTGTACATCGTGGCTTTAAAATGTTATGAGGAATCGTTTTACGAATGTTTACCCCCCCCACACACACACACACACACACGATTCGACTATCAGTCAACTATAGGCAAGACTTGTCAATTCTGATTCGACTGTGAATCCCTAACTCATACACACCTGATGTTCCACTTCCTGCAGCAGAGACTCCAGCAGTTCTGTTTCCTGTGTCAGAGACGTCTTCTGTCCTGTGGGCGCAGCAACACTTCATTCAGACCAATATTACCTCAGAGATCAGCAGGGGCCGGTTGCAGAAACAGCTTAGACTAGTCTTAAAAGATAGCCGTCTATTTTTTTTTCTTCAAGACTGTTCCTAACTTTCAAGTTTTTTCAACTTTTAAGTCAGCTACATAAGAAGGTAAATTGGTCTAAGTTGAATCAGAAAAGTAAGACTGATTACCTCTTGACTGATTGCTAGTGTGTCAAATGAGTTCTTAAAGGGTAACTAAACCCCTGCTCAGAGCTTAACTCCACCCACTGGCAAATTTTGAAAAATGCTGGAAAAGTGGGCAGAGCCCAGCGGAGACAGAGGGGACGAACCTATTGGAGGAACTGAACACCACTGACCATTGACCAACACACACACCTGCTCTAAAGTCAATAGTGCATTATGTGTGTTATTTAAAAAGTGTGTTAGTGATATGCGCAGCAGCACACACACACTCTGATTATTACACACACAGGGACGCGCAGCAGCACTCACTCACACACACACACACACTCTCTGATCATTACACACACAGGGATGCGCAGCAGCAGCACACACACACACACACACTCTCTGATCATTACACACACAGGGTACACACACAGCAGCACTCACACACTCACACACACACACACACACACACTCTGATTATTACACACACAGGGACGCACAGCAGCACACACACACACACACACACTCTGATCATTACACACACAGGGACGCGCAGCAGCACACACTCTGATTATTACACACACAGGGACGCGCAGCAGCACACACACTCTGATTATTACACACACAGGGACGCGCAGCAGCACACACACACTCTGATTATTACACACACAGGGACGCGCAGCAGCACTCACACACACACACACACACTCTCTGATTATTACACACACAGGGATGCGCAGCAGCACGCACACACACACACACACACACTCTCTGATCATTACACACACAGGGACGCGCAGCAGCACACACACACTGATTATTACACACACAGGGACGCGCAGCAGCACACACACACTGATTATTACACACACAGGGACGCGCAGCAGCACACACACACTCTCTGATCATTACACACACAGGGACGCGCAGCAGCACACACACACTGATTATTACACACACAGGGACGCGCAGCAGCACACACTCTGATTATTACACACACAGGGACGCGCATCAGCACACACACACTCTGATTATTACACACACAGGGACGCGCAGCAGCACTCACACACACACACACACACACACTCTCTGATTATTACACACACAGGGATGCGCAGCAGCACGCACACGCACACACACACTTTCTGATCATTACACACACAGGGATGCGCAGCAGCACACACACTGATTATTACACACACAGGGACGCGCAGCAGCACACACACTCTGATTATTACACACACAGGGACGCACAGCAGCACACACACTCTGATTATTACCCACACAGGGACGCGCAGCAGCACACACACTCTGATTATTACACACACAGGGATGCGCAGCAGCACACACACTGATCATTACACACACAGGGATGCGCAGCAGCACACACACTGATTATTACACACACAGGGACGCGCAGCAGCACACACACTGATTATTACACACACAGGGACGCGCAGCAGCACACACACTCTGATTATTACACACACAGGGACGCGCAGCAGCACACACACTGATTATTACACACACAGGGACGCGCAGCAGCACACACTCTGATTATTACACACACAGGGACGCGCAGCAGCACACACACTGATTATTACACACACAGGGACGCGCAGCAGCACACACACTCTGATTATTAAACACACAGGGACGCGCAGCAGCACACACACTCTGATTATTACACACACAGGGACGCGCAGCAGCACACACACACACACACACACACACACACTCTCTGATTATTACACACACAGGGATGCGCAGCAGCACACACACACACTCTCTGATCATTACACACACAGGGATGCGCAGCAGCACACACACTGATTACACACACAGGGACGCGCAGCAGCAGCACACACTCTGATTATTACACACACAGGGACGCGCAGCAGCACACACACTGATTATTACACACACAGGGACGCGCAGCAGCACACACACTCTGATTATTACATACACAGGGACGCGCAGCAGCACACACACTGATTATTACACACACAGGGACGCGCAGCAGCACACACACTCTGATTATTACACACACAGGGACGCGCAGCAGCACACACACTCTGATTATTACACACACAGGGACGCGCAGCAGCACACACACACTCTGATTATTACACACACAGGGACGCGCAGCAGCACACACACTCTGATTATTACACACACAGGGACGCGCAGCAGCACACACACTCTGATTATTACACACACAGGGACGCGCAGCAGCACACACACTCTGATTATTACACACACAGGGACGCGCAGCAGCACTCACACACACACACACACTCTCTGATTATTACACACACAGGGATGCGCAGCAGCACACACACACACACTCTCTGATCATTACACACACAGGGATGCGCAGCAGCACACACACTGATTATTACACACACAGGGACGCGCAGCAGCACACACACACACACACACACACACTCTCTGATCATTACACACACAGGGATGCGCAGCAGCACACACACTGATTATTACACACACAGGGACACGCAGCAGCACACACACTCTGATTATTACACACACAGGGACGCGCAGCAGCACACACACTCTGATTATTACACACACAGGGACGTGCAGCAGCACACACACTCTGATTATTACACACACAGGGACGCGCAGCAGCACACACACTCTAATTATTACACACACAGGGACGCGCAGCAGCACACACACTCTGATTATTACACACACAGGGACGCGCAGCAGCACACACACTCTGATTATTACACACACAGGGACGCGCAGCAGCACACACACTCTGATTATTACACACACAGGGACGCGCAGCAGCACACACACTCTGATTATTACACACACAGGGACGCGCAGCAGCACACACACACTCTGATTATTACACACACAGGGACGCGCAGCAGCACACACACACTCTGATTATTACACACACAGGGACGCGCAGCACACACACACACTCTGATTATTACACACACAGGGACGCGCAGCACACACACACACTCTGATTATTACACACACAGGGACGCGCAGCACAGACACACACACACTGTGTCAGAGGAAAAGCAGGCTTGTACCCATGAGCGTGATGAGTTTGTTCTTGAGCTGATTATCGAGCCGTGCAATCATCATTTCCACAGCATTCCGGATTTCCCTCACCCTCTCATCTTTCGCCCCACGCACCGCCTCAACATTCTTCTCCTGAAAAACAAATGATGTGGTTAAATGAACACAGAATAAAAGACATACTTTTGACCATGTTTCTTTAACGTAGTTGGTTTAGCGTTATGTGGGTGAACACACACAGTCATACATTACCACTCAATATTTTGGACTCCGTAAGATTTTTTTTTTTAACAAGAAATTAATACTTTAACTAGGGATGAGTATCGAAAACCGGTTCCAAATTTTGCAGAACCGGTGATTCGATAAGAAACGCGCATTTCTGTTCCGCCTACGGGTTGCTGTGCTGTGTGTGCATTTTAATGTGATTTTAAACCATTCAAGCTCAAAAGACTCGCTGGTTTCTGTGCTCCACACACACACACACACACACACACACACACACACACACACACACACACACACACACACACACACACACACACACACACACACACACACACACACACACACACACACACACACACACACACACACACACACACACACACACACACACACACACACACACACACACACACACACACACACACACACACACACACACACACACACACACACACACACAGAACAGGTGATTTTAAACATTTGAGTGCAAAGAATACTTGTGTGCCGTTTTCTGTGCCACACACACACACCCCTTCTCATAGTGAATAGTGTGTGATAATGAGTTCTCTTGTCTTTTTGCACAGCACATGAACAGATATGCACACAAATCTGTCAGAATATTCTCATAAACACACTCGTTTGTCTTAAGACAGTTGAAAAGATGTAAACGTGTGTGTATCAGTGCACTGGATCCGTGCAGCTCTTAAAGTGACAGTGGCAGATTTTCCTGATGCGTCTCGATGATAACGTTAATCAAACAAAAGACGAGAACATTCACAGAACTATTTTTTGTGACTATATTTCTAATGTAATCTGATTAATAAAGTGCAGTGTTATTTTACATTTGATTACAGTTTCTGCACCTGAACACTTGATTTTTTATTTTATTTCAATCATATCAGTATTTATTTGTGCAATTGCTAATTTGTTTATGTTCTTTTTAAATACAGAGTGTTTCCAGGGTTCCTACACAGTTTTCATTTCAAAATTCCATACTTTTCCAGACTCGAATTTCCAGACTTCCTACAGATTTTTCCGACCATATTTAACTTGTTCTGATAAAATGTTTTCAAATTCAACTGCTAACAAGTGTTACATTCTAAAGATTTAGTATTGGCGTTTTTGCCTTTTATTAGGATAGGAAAGTAGCTAGACAGGAAGTAAGGAGGGAGAGAGAGGGGGGCGGGATTGGGAAAAGTCCATGAGGCAGGACTCGAACTCGGGTCTCCCGAAGCACAACAGCACTACATGGCGACGCACTTACCCACAATGCTATCGGCACCGACAAGTCTGTTACACTCTGAGTCAAAACCTCTATGTAGGCTATCTAATATTTAGAAATCCTATATTAAAATTGTGCCTTTTGTGACCTTAACGATCAAAATGCTAAATCAGTCACAATTTTTTTAAAGGGTTATTAATTTACCCAAAATTTTTATTTCTATCATAATTTACTTACCCTCATGTCATTCTAAACTAATAAGACTTTTGTTAATCTTGGAAATCTTGGACACATGAAGATATTTAAAGGATTAGTTCACCTCAAAATGAAAACATCCTAATCATTTACCCACCCCAATGCCATCCAAAATGGCAACCAACTCAGTTGGTTGCTCGAAAACTTAATTTATCTTTCACTGAAGAAAGTAAGTCATGGATATCTTGGATGGCATTGAGGTGAGTAAATGATTAGGACATTTTCATTTTGGGGTGAACAAGTCCTTTAATAAAGGGACTGAAATCTCTCAGATTTAAAATATTAAAAATGTTAATATAATAAAGTCTTATGGTTTTGAAAGACACGGGGGTAAATAAATGACAAATTTTCATTTTGGGTGTACTATTCCTTTAAGGACTCCACCATCGACTCGGTTTTATCCTCAAACCCAACTTGCTTTCTCAAACTACAAAGTGCTGTGTTAACCACTGTTGAACTGTGTAAAGGAAGGAACACACAGGCCTGACCTTTACTGCCATAGCTAGGCTACAAGTTTTTCACTCATTGAAAAAAACGATTGTGTATATATTTATTATTACCATTTAGAAATTCTTAATTTATATTTAGAAAATGAAATAGGGACAATAGTCTGGAAACATAAATATTTTTCCATACTCTGATTTATTTTTTCCATACTTTTCCAGACCTGGAAATTACTCAAATCAAATTCCATACTTTTCCAAACCCCGTAGGAACCCTGTGTTTCCTTGTCTGTTATGATATTGGATTGTAATGTATATTAGTTACATTAGGGTAGTTGTTTTTGATATTTTTACACCAATAGGTAAAAGTTCCTGCCTGTCGATTTGTGTTCATATATTCAGCTACAATAAAATGTTTTGCAATAAGAATAAATGTGAATGATATCTAAGGTGTTTTATACCTTATTGGAATCAAAATTAGGAATCGATAAGAATCAGAATCGTTCAAATTCAAACGATACCCAACCATAAATTAATGTTATTTATTAATTATTCATTTTAATCAATTAAATTTGTTTAAAAGTGACAGTAAAAACATTTATAAGGTTAAGCTGTTCTTTTGTTAAAAAATGTATTACAGTTTCCACAAAAAAGTGTTTTCAACACTAATAAATAATACAAAATCCTCATATCAGAGTGATTTCTGAAGGATCATGTGACACTAGAGTAATGATCAGTAATGGTCAGCTTTGCCTTCAGCCTTAATACACGGGGAAAAAATATTGTTTTGTCCATGTAGTGCATCTTGAATATCTGCTGTGGATGCATTTGTTTGTGCTGTGGCGCCCTCTATTGGACAATCCCCTGATTCAAAAGTGAGCTATAATCAGTCTCTGATGGATTTGTGTGGGTTTCTTGGCGTCCTGGAGTTCTACATTATGTAAAACACCTTCAACAACACTTATCAAACCAGGAATACATGTAATTAGATAACGTTTGATTTGTCATTAGCAGTTCCATCTAAAAGGCATTTGTGGCTGGAACTGTCAACTCTGAACACGTCTGAACGCTCCGAGTGGGCGTGAATGAGAAGCGAGGGAGCTCACCACTTCCTGAACCAGACTAATGAGCTCCATCAGCCGGCGCCGCAGCTTCGCCACCTCCTCATTCACCTTGGTCACATGCTGCTCGTAGATCTCGGCCAGGGGTTTGAACGTATGACCTCCGTGCTGTGGAGAAGAGTAGAGTCAAACTGACATTCGTTGACGTCAGGCGCAGTATTATTCATTGATAATTTGCTCCTGTGTGACCAGTCATATTTCACCTCGCCACATTGGGATCTGAGGAGGAAATGACATCATGCACGTAATCCATGCGTTTTGAAGACAGAAACACATACCATGCCTCCCCACAGAGCGCACTGGTGACAGATGCACTTCTTACAAGTCCAGCAGAACACGCTCAACTTTTCATGATGGTTCTCACACCTGTGTTAGGGTTAGAGAATGATGGAGTGAGGACAGAATCACTGGAAGACAGTATTAAAATGTACACTAATTGGTCACTTAAGTCCTATTCGGTGGGGATTAGTTTTACAAGGGTTACACATATAATCTATAAATAACCTACTCCGATCAGGCATAACATCCTAATATTGTGTTGCTCCCCCTGACCCCTCGAGGCATGGACTCCACTAGAAGGTGTGCTGTGGTATCTGGCACCAGGATGTTAGCAGCAGATCCTTTAAGTCCTGTAAGTTGCGAGGTGGCGCCTCCATGGATCGGACTAGTTTGTTCAGCTCATCCCACAGATGCTCGATTGGATTGAGATCTGGGGAATATGGAGGCCAAGTCAACGCCTCAAACTCGTGCTCCTCAAACCATTCCTGAAGCATTTGTGCTTTGTGGCGGCGCATTATCTGCTGAAAGAGCCACAGCCACCAGGGAAAACCATTTCCATGAGAGGCTGGACATCTCAACAATGCTTAGGTAGGTGGGACGTGTCAAAGTTACATCCACATGGATGGAGGACCACAAGAGCTGCAGTTTTGGAGATGCTCTGACCCAGTCGTCTAGCCGTCACAATCTGACCCTTGTCAAACTCGCTCAAATCCTTACGTTTGCCCATTTTTCCTGCTTCTAACACATCAACTCTGAGGACAAAATGTTCACTTGCTGTCTAATATATCCCACCAACTAACATGTGATGAAGAGATCATCAGGGATATTCACTTCACCGGTCATAATGTTATGCCTGATCGGTGTATATAGGACCAAACGTGTCCACAGTTCAAAAACACCGCACTGCAGCCGTGAGGCTTGCATTAATATTCAGTGTGAATAAGTGTATGTCTCACTTGTCTTTGTCGTTTTCCTCATGTTTGGTGAGGTTGCAGAGCTGAAGTGTGTCCAGTTGTTGAGTCACTTCCTCTGCCCAGCGACAGTTGACCAGTTCCCTCAGCTGAAGAGGAGCTCTGAATGAAACATTTAGAAGGTTTATTAGCCAAAATGACCATATACATATTTATTATTATCATTATTCCCACTTTTTAAAATCAGGACAGTGTTGCAAACTGGATTCAAGTTGGTTCTACAAAACTCTGTCATCATGACATTTTGTTAAATCAACCAATAACGCGTCCAGATCTCCAGATAAAGGAGTTTGTGTGTTTGAGTTTAATTATAGAGCTCTACTTTGAACACACTTCAAACTGCTTGGGCTATTATGTAAGTGTGTTTCTGTTGCCAAATATCAGGTGGCTCTGGTCCAGTCGTCTAAAGTTTTTTTGGATGTGGATTCTTTAATGCAACTAATCAATGCTTCCCTGAAATGATCTCATTCGTTGAACTCTAACAATAGAACAATCGATAGCGAATCCTCTAGATTTACTCCAAAGACTGTCAGAGCTCAAAGCATCATTTGAAGCCGAACCTCAGAACTTACCGACAGTGGGGACATTGAGCTCTCTGTTCGGTCAGCCATCGCTGCCAGGAAGACAAACAGAAGAACAAAATTTACTCCTTTATAAATGCTCGCTTGGCATATCCTCCGAATCAGTAGGAGGTCAATTATTAAAATGCATTTTAAGAGTTTCCCAGTGGGATTCTTCTCAACATGCACGTGGAAAGCATCTCAAAAGCATTTATAGTATACTGCTCATTACACAAAGGGGTTTGGCTATAATCTTTCAGATCTGGGGCCAAGTTAGCCGCTATGTTAACCCTCATATTGTGTGTGGGGTCTATATGACCCCAATCGACTTTTCCTTTAAAAAAAAAACAAAAAAAACCTTGGTTCCCTTCTTCTCAGTTGGATAAAATGACTGTTTCTACATTATTTATCAAAACACACACAAAAATCTGGGCTCAATTCGGTTTATCTAAAGGTATGTAAAAAGTCACACTCATGGTGTTTGGGGTCAAAATGACCCAACATTGTAAATGAATGGGAAAAGCGGAAAGATTTGTTTTTTGTTTTTTATTTGTCAAAAACAAAACCAAAAAAAAGATTAAAACCAGCATTAATCTGAAAATTTTGCACATAAATAAAGGCCTGGGGCCTCATTTATAAAACTTAGGATTTGCGTCAGAAGTGGCGTACGGATGAAACATAGGACGTGCGTACACACAGAAATATTCGGATTTATAAAACCATGCGCACGCACATCCTACGCAGTTTTCACAATCAATTCTAAATGTAGCGCAGCTTTTGCGGCTTCCTGTCACGCCCGTAGTTGCCCATAAATAGTCCGTGAAACGCCCACAAGTTAAAGGAAC
The DNA here is from genome assembly GCA_033150135.1 of Gobio occitaniae. Taxonomy (NCBI): domain Eukaryota; kingdom Metazoa; phylum Chordata; class Actinopteri; order Cypriniformes; family Gobionidae; genus Gobio; species Gobio occitaniae. The sequence goes on along the minus strand of JARQWZ010004114.1, from coordinate 70,932 downwards.
TGTATGTAAGAAATGTATTTCAATTAATCATAAAATGGCCCTGATATGTCACTAGACATTAAGAAATCATGTTAATTTCAAATACTTATATCACTGACAATGGTTGTCCGGCCAAGATATTGTCATTTTAAAAGTGAAGTTGCAGCCCTCAACTGATGTTGATGTTGTCATGTAGTGTTTTGGCCTGAAGCGCCACCCTCCACCTGTCTACCAATCACGAAGTCAGTAGTGTTTCTGCATTCGGGTTGCCAGCTCTGCTCTAGTTACCACAGCTGCAGCTACAAACTTTTTGGATAAACAATGTCTAACTTTACGAAACCTAAACGACCTTGTTATGAATCAGAAAAACATCGTGACAGTGTCCGAAATAAAACAAGGATTTGTATAAGAGATGCCTTTGAAAGATGGAGACGGCTGAAAACTGAGAATAATTTGAAGACTGATGCCAACGTTGCTAATTTTCTCCTGGACAGGTAAGGTTCATCTATGTTTGGCTAACTTGTACTTAATGTAAATGGACATTTCAAATATTCATGACAGTCTAATAAAGTTATGCATGTTCGTGCAAAGTAACGTTAGGTTAGCGCAGATGGAGGAGGTGGGTCATTGAATTGAAAAGGTAACGTTAAGGAATTGTTTGGTAGATAAAAACGGCGAGTCGTCATTGCTAACATTAGTAATGCATTATCAGAGCCCGTTTCTCTGTCATTATGCTGGGACGCTGAGGAAAACAACATTAGCACGCTTATTATGGCAATGTGAAAACTTATTTGAGACAGTAGCCTAACGTTACCTCGGTAAAAATTATTCCTCATTCGTTCTTCGCATATATAGTGGACAAAACATGCTGCAAGTGGACCTGTATGACCATTGCTAATGTTATTTAGCTTTGCTGTAATTTTACTATAGTATTTTTTCATGTGGGAATGTACTGTCACATACGAGCGTTCATATTTACGATTATATTTGGCTAATCGCCATTAGTAAATTTTTGCGATTCATAATTACTTCACAAAACATCGCTCTTGAAGCATAAACATAATTAACAGAAAGAAAAAAAACGTACTGTGTACGACTCGTCACTTGCCATTGGAAGCTCATTGTAGCAGCCTACGTTCCTGCTGGATCCTGCAGCCTATCTGGCAACCTCGCGTCAGGGGGAGGGGGAGAGGGGATACACCGCTCTACAGTCATTTGAAAGTGATTGCAGTACCAGTTTTGGCCACAGTCCTACATACAGCTCCTTTAATATTCATTGATTGCGAAATCATGGCGAATACAGAGAGGAAATCAAAAAAACGTAACTTCACTCAATGTGAAGTAGAAGTTAGCGTTGGCGAGGTGGAAAAGAGGAGAAAAATATTTTTTGGAGGGCACAGTGTGGGCATTACTAATGCCAAAAAGGCACTTGAGTGGCATAAGGTTGCAGACGCCGTAAATGCTGTCGCCTCACAACCTCGGACCATGGCCAAAAAAAAAAAGAAATGGTCGGACATCAAAGTCGAGGCAAAAAAGCGTCTAGTGCTCCATCACCAAAGTGTGTCTGCCACGGGTGGAGGAGACGGGACACCGCAGCGGACCCCTCTTGATGAGAGACTGCCGGCAATTATTGGGGAATCCCTATTAATCCCTATCCCCATTATCTACGTGGAAATGGGAAACAGTTCAGTGCAAATGTAATGTCTTGCAGCTTTCTGAATGGTTGAGACATACGTCATACGTTATTTTATCGAAAATAAAACAAACTAAAGGCATTTGCATGAATACCATGATTCCGTAGCTGATGAAGAAATTTTTACTATGAAAACAACTTTCCCCAGTGGACAATTAATACATCTATCTATCTATTTATCTATATATCTATATATCTATTTATCTATATATCTCCCTAATTATCTAACTGATATTCTCTGTTTACCATATTATTTATGAGGATGAATTGCATAACATGCCAATATTGTTGCAGAACATATTTCACTTCTTTTTTTTTTTTTTGCATTTCTGTTGTAATTTTCGTTTGATTTTGTTTGTTTTACACTGCAGATCGATCAAACGGGTGTTCGTGTAGGCTGTTAATTGTAATACTTGCTTTGTGAAGCCTTCATGTTATTTATGAGAGGCAGTATAGCCATTTCTTTAACACAACGGTCTACAGTTTCACACACTTTCACGTGTTTCTTCATCTGCCGACGGTGTCGCCATTTCTCATTTCACCCGTTTCTGTGCGTCCGCCTGGGTCAGAGCTTGCGTGAAGGACCGCACATTTTCCCGTCAAGTTTGCTTTTTATAAATACCAATTATTGTGTAGAGAGAGCGGCGTACGCCTTCTTTTGTGCGTACGCAACGTTTATAAATGAGGCCCCTGGTCCTCATGTGTGTGTGTGTGTGTGTGTGTTCACTCTTTACACACATCTGCTTATTGCTGATTTTTTTGTTTTTTTATTTACATTCATTTCTTATTCTAAAGTTAATAATTTTTCTACATTTGGATTATTTAAACAAATATTTAATTACAATCAAGTCTTGTCTTTTAGTGGCAACTTATGATGCATTATTGCAAATTTATGTGGGATTATAAAACTTCAAAAGACTCCAAACAACAACATAATTCTAAACTTTGACAAAAATACTGATTTAAATGTACATTGTACATTTGAAAATGTACTTTGATGTACATTGATTTTATGGGTCATTCATGACACACGAGCAGAATGAATTTGTGTGTAAATCTGTGTAAATCTAGAGGAGAGCTTTCGTAAATGTCCATTTTACACGCAAATTACTCAGAATTTGCTCAAATATTTACGAAAGTTTCATGAATGAGGCACAATGTGAATATATATCACAAAAGCTGTTATAAGAGCTGTTAGCCACCATCACAATAATGAATGGTTCTCTTTGGGCCTCTGCTGGATGTATTTGGTAATTACACTTTCTTTCTAAAACGATATTTTCTGCAGAATTTTCGCTAACCAACAGATGGCAGAATTCTGCGCTAACACCTAGATCAATATCCATATTTAAATTTGATCATCATTAGTGTTTTTTTTTTCCTTTTCATAATTTTTTTTATATTTCATATGCACACTAATGGTGTAGTTGAGTAGTACTTCACATCCCCAAAAACACAGCATAAGCATATAGATGAGAAGTAAACAGGAAAAAATTATTTATAATTTGCCTTATTAAAATGTAAAAACTATTGCTCTATAAATGTTTGGGGTGGATATGAATAAGTGTAAACAGGAAACCAACACAGTATGAGAGTTAAGTCTGTGCCTTAAAGGATTAGTTCACTTTCAAATAAACTTTTGCTGATAATTTCCTCACCCCCATGTCATCCAAGATGTCCATGTCTTTCTTTCTAAAGTCGAAAAGAAATTAAGCTTTTTGATGAAAACATTCCAGGATTTTTCTCCATATAATGGACTTCAATGGGTCCCAAGAGGTTCAAGGTCCAAATGACAGTTTCAGTGCAGCTTCAAATGGCTTTAAGTGATACCAAACGATGAATAAGGGTCTTATCTAGACAAACCATCAGTTTGTGTGAGAAACCCAGCAGTATTTATGCTATTATTTTACCTCTTATCAGACGAACGTGATCATCTCTGAGCTCCGCCATAACTTCCGCTAAGTGAGGTCAAAATATAGATGTATACGTAGATGCCTCATTTGCGCTTGCACGGATCAGAAGAATGTCATATATGTATGACCAGGGCTCATATTTGACCTCACTTAGCGGAAGTTATTGCAGAGCTCAGAGATGATCACGATCGTCTGATAAGAGGTCAAATAATAGCATAAATACTGCTGGGTTTCTCACAGAAATTGATGGTTTGGCTAGATAAGACCCTTATTCATCGTCTGGTATCGTTTAAAGCCCTTTGAAGCTGTAATGAAACTGTCATTTGGACCTTGAACCGTTTGGAGCCCATTGAAGTCCATTATATGGAGAAAAATCCTGGAAAGTTTTCATCAAAAAACGTAATTTCTTTTCGACTGCAGAAAGAAAGACATGGACATCTTGGATGACATGGGGGTGAGTAAATTATCAGCAGAAGTTTATCTAAAAGTGAACTAATCCTTTAAGAACTAGTTTGATCAACTAACAGATAAACAAGGACAAACTGCCTTTATGTAAGGGATTGTAAAAAGATAAGACCAGTCTTGAGGGGGAAAAAAATGAGGTGACAATTTTAAGACTAGTCCAAGCAGTTTATGCCACAGATCTGGAGTTAAAGGTAAGGTGTGTAATATACACTGAAGTGAGCATAAAGAGCGCTCAGGGAGTGTGTGTTAATTAGACAGGGCTCTGGTACACTGTGAGCTCCTCTGGGCTGTGTTGGTAATGAGTTTGAATGTGTTTGCTCACCCGAATGCAGCTGAAACAGCAGAGTTTGGAACAATGAGGGCAGAGACGGGCGTCGCGCAGCTTTTCCATGCAAATGAAGCATCGGAAGACTTCCGCAATACTCTGAAGAGCGACACAAGAGAACAGGCAATTCAGACAAACGGATTTCGCCAATCCTATAAGATCATTACAAATCACACCTTATTACATGGATCTAATAATCTTGGATACAACATGCAAGTAGACTGTAAAATGATGACCCCTATTGAATCGTAGGCTACGACAAGCATCATCAGCATGCGCTAGTGCTAAACTAGAGGAATCGCACTTTGGAAATTGTGGTTTTTATGTGCCCTGAAACAAAGAGGAGGAAGCGAAAGAGGAAAATGCACACATTGGACAAACTCAATTTAATTGACGGCAGGATTTCCATCCAATATATGTGTAGCTCCAACTCATAAAAAACTAATTTATGCAATGAAATTGAGTTGGTTTGACTTTTTATGCTTGTTAAACTTTCAAATTAAAACATTTAATTGTAAAATCAATTATAAGCAGTTTCATTCATCATTATACACCACTCACCACAACATTCAAAAACATTAAAAACATCTTTTCCTTTCATAAAAAAACACCTAAAATGTACTCCCCTAATGCGGTCCCTTGCAAAGCATGCTGGGAACTACTGATCACGTGCCCAGTTAGTTCTCAACAAAAATGATTCATGTAGTTTTAATCAAGTAAACTTAAATATATTAGGTTAATTGAACACAATTAAATTGAGTTGTGACAAAAATGTGTTCCTTCATCTCATTTTAAACTGAACGAGGCAAAATAACTTTGAGTGTACTGATTTTAATTGGGAAGATTAATTAGTGCATGTTAAAAAGTTTGTCTCTTGTAATCTTTATCAAAGTACAATCAATGAAATGACTTTCACAAACTTTGCTTGTGTCAATCAATGCCTAATAAAACACCACTTTCCTTCCCCTCAGAAAGAAGGTTTGCAAACACTTGAAAACTTCAATGTTGAAATTAAATCACAAATTATTGGCGAAACGGGCTAGTGCTAAGTCTAAATGCTAATTACTGGCGACTGTCTCCTTAAAGCAAGGAACACACCAAGCCGACGCCGACCAATTTATATTTAGTACTGTCCTGAATAAGATATTTTACATAAAAATGTTTTACATATAGTCCATAAGACAAAAAAAAGCTGAATTTATTAAAATAACCCTGATAAAAAGTTTGTGAACCATTGATTCTCAGAGCTGTGTGTCGTTCCCTGATGATCCACGGCTGTGTGTGTGTGTGTCGTTCCCTGATGATCCACGGCTGTGTGTGTGTGTGTGTCGTTCCCTGATGATCCACGGCTGTGTGTGTGTGTCGTTCCCTGATGATCCACGGCTGTGTGTGTGTGTGTCGTTCCCTGATGATCCACGGCTGTGTGTGTGTGTGTGTGTGTCGTTCCCTGATGATCCACGGCTGTGTGTGTGTGTGTGTGTGTCGTTCCCTGATGATCCACGGCTGTGTGTGTGTGTGTGTGTGTCGTTCCCTGATGATCCACGGCTGTGTGTGTGTTTTGTGATGGTTGTTCTCGAGTCTCTTGTTTGTCCTGAGCAGTAAAACGGCCCAATGTTCTTCAGAAAAATCCTCCAGCTCCTGCACATTCTTCAGTTTTTCAGCCTCTTTTTCATATTTGAACCCTCTCCAGCAATGACTGTTGGATTTTAAGATCCATCTTTTCACACTGAGGACGATTGAGAGACTCAAACACAACGACTAAAACTGGTTCAAACATTCACTGATGCTCCAGAAGGAAACACGACACATTAAGAGCCGGGGGGTGAAAACCTATTGAATTTGAAAATCAAGGTAAATTGTACTTAATTTGTCTTCCGGGAAACATGCGAGTAACTTCTGTTGCTTCTGAAGGGCGGTACTAAATGAAAAATAAATATATATATATATATATATATATATATATATATATATATATATATATATATATATATATATAAACAAAATAAGAACAATTTGGACATCTTCATCCTGTTCAAAAGTGTTCACCCCCGGCTCTTAATGTGTCGTGTTTCCTTCTGGAGCTTCAGTGAATGTTTCAACCAGTTTTAGTAGTTGTGTTTGAGTCCCTCAATCATCTTCAGTGTGAAAAGATGGATCTCAAAATCATACAGTCATTGCTGGAGAGGGTCAAATATGAAAAAGAGGCTGGAAAACTGAAGAATGTGCAGGAGCTGGAGGATTTTTCTGAAGAACATTGGGCCGTTTTACTGCTCAGGACAAACAAGAGACTCGAGAACAACCATCACAAAACAATACTAAATAGTATATAAAAACAATAGTATATAAAAGTATATACAAATATACTTGAATTTAACTGAATTTGGGAAAATATTGACGTGTGAATATTCCTCGAACATTCTCCTTTTGTGTTACACGGAAGAAGGAACGCGATTCACATTTGAAGGACATAAGGGTGAGTAAATAATGACAGATTATTCCTGTTTGGGTGAAGGTTACATTTAATGCTCCATGTCTCTGAACAAAGAACAACTTGGTGCCTGTTAGTAAAAAACACACACAAAGACACACACACACACACACACACAAAGACACACACACAAAGACACACACACACACACACACACACACACAAAGACACACACACACACTAGGCCTGTCGCGATTGGTCAATACAATCAATTGCGTCGTCGACGCTGTTAATTAGTCAACGTCAATATTTTTAGTCGACTGGGTAAGTTGGGTACGATATGAAATTGTGACTTAAGCTGCAGTTCATTGACTGGCCACTAGAGACTCCAGAAGGAGCAGAATCTCATTGAGCTCATGTTCAAATGCCCAACTTTACAGCAGAAGAACACATGTTTACAGTCTGGGACAAACTGTGCTTTTGACCTGTACGGCTAATTTTGCCCTTCATGACGAATGTGAGGGGGTAAATTTATTATAACTCACTCATTTACATTATATAAAGCCTTAAAGTTCGGCATAATTAAGGGCGTGGCCACTTTGAGTGACAGGTGGATTGCCGTTTGTCTGCTGTCTGTTAGTCGTCACCTCAGCTCCGCCCACGTCGCCGATTATTGGGTTTGAATGGTAAAAAATATGTTAAAATGCACGTCCTGGCGAGTAACGTTATTCGGGTAAACGCAGTCGGATAGTGAACGTGTACAGAGTTGAGTGAGAAATCGGGTGTTACAATGAATTTGGTCTGTGCAGCTCTTAAAGGGCCGGACCTAATATTCTGTGTGAAGCAGGGCAGGAACAGGCCGGACAAGTGAGTTTTTAGGGTTTTTTAACCCTAAAACAATGAATAATAAGTTCTGTTATACTATTCAATTACTTTTACAGTTTTTTGCCATGGTATAGATTCAGTAACTTATCGTATTGAGGTATTTATTGAGGTTAGTCTGGTATCGTATCGAAGTCATAATTTTGGTATCATGACAACACTATTCTATATAAAAAGTATTTGCTTATATTCTCTTTTTTTGTTATGTTGGTTTACAAATTTGTACCTTTATACATTTTTACTCTTTTAGTTTTACATTGTGTCAAGGGCTTGTTTACATTTATACTTTTTTTATAGTACACTACAGAAGGCCAACGTTGCCAGTTAAATTAAAAGTTTTTAAGTAAAATTGTTGAAAAATATTGCGATAGATTAGTCGATAGATTAATCGATATAAAAATAGTCGTTAGTGGCAGCCCTAACACAGACACACACACACACACACACACAGACACACAGACACTCACAGACGCACACACACACACACACACGCACACACACACACAGTAAACATACCTCAACACTCTGCTCATCCATCTCAGCCAGTTTGACTTCTGACAGCCAAATATATCTGACGGGAGAATCCTGGTGGAAAAACACACAGCAGAGCCCATTAATGAAGACAGAACAGCTGTGGTCAGAATCACTGGCACCCCCGGTAAATATGAGCAATCTGCATTCATTCAAAAAATTGGCTAAATTTGAACCTTTCATTGAAAGTGGGGGAAAAATCTCATTATGAAATAAACGTTATTCTCTAGTGTCCCAATTTTTGCCCCGTCCTTCCCCCAGGACAGACGCTCGAGTCTTCTTCTGTAATGCCGGATGAGTTTGGAGATCAGAGCCCATTCCTTCACACAGAATCTCTCCAGATCCTTCAGATTCCCAGCTCTTCTCTTCACTCCATCACTCATTCTCTATAGGGTTCAGCTCAGGCCTTCAGTTTGTGCTCACTGACACATTTCTGTGTTGATTTCGGGTCATTGTCCTGATGGAAGATCCAACCACGGCCCATTATAAGATCTCCAGCAGGTTTTGATGTTTTATCTGCTGGTGTTTGCTTGAATCCATGATGCCGTGTGTCTGAACAAGAAGTCCAGGAGCAAAAACACCGGCCCTGACATTAAAGATCCAGCGGTGTGTTTAACCGTGGCCATGGGCGGCTTCTGATCTCCATCTGGTGGGTTTGCCGCCCAAAAGCTCTTGTTTTAGTGTCATGTGACCACAGGTCCCGTCTGAGGGTCCAGTCGTGTCTGAACACTGAATATGCTGGAGTTTGTTTCTGGATTTGTGCTGATGGCGGAGCTGTTGGAGACAGTTTTTAGTCTTTCTGAGCCCAAGACTCGACCAATCTCTGCCATCTGTGATCTTGGAGAGTCTTTGTCCACTCAAACGCTCCTCCTCTCGTGCATTAGGACGACACACACACACACACACACACACACACACACACACACACCACACACACACCACACACACACGTCCTCTTCCAGATTCAGAACATCTTTAGTGGATTTAACTTCTTCATTATTGCCCTGATGGTGGAAATGGGGATCTTCAGTGCTTTAGCTCTTTTTTCAACAATCTTTAGCTGCACATCTGAACTATATTCTGTGCTTTTACTCATTGTGATGATGATTGAGGGAATTTGGCCTTCCTCATATTTATACTCCTGTGGGACAGGAAGTCATGGCTGGACCAACTCATGCTCATAATCATGTAAATATCAATGGGAATATGCTATAATTCTGCCAATATTTGTGGCCAACATGCATTGGAGAAAAACATTTATTTCATAATGTGACTTTCACTTCAATGAAAGGTTAGAATAGAGCTAATTTTTGGATTGAAAGATCAAAAAGATAAACAATGCAGATTTATTTCCACAGCCATCTTTGCTCATATTTACCAAGAGTGCCAATAATTTTGACCACACATGTATCATGCACACATTGTTTTCCCAGATTACTGTAATATGATCTGATGTGTGAGTGGCAGAACACATTCATCTGCATGAGCTTTACTCTTTATGACCTCAGATGGTCAAAACGCCTCATAAAACACACACAGAACATTGAATGAACTGCTAAAATGCTACAGGACACATCTGCCAACAACATCTATGGGAAACATGTATGGTGATATAAAGCACAAATACAAGCTTTAAACATCAAATAACCCACAAACAGTCAACACAACGACCAACTAAACTAATAATAAACGCTGTCATCCATCATATATACCTGCAGAGATCATATCCGAGCAAAACACATCTTCATGTGCGAGTATAAAAGGCAATACCAAAGAAGAGAGGACGAGAAACGACGGACTATAATAAAACATCACCGCAGAAACACCATACAAACACTCGCAGGTGATGTAAGTTAGCACAGGTTAGCATGTTAGCAAGTTAGCTGCTCCAAACTCTGCTGGAATACCGCGTATAAAATGCGTTTACCTTTTAATGCTGCACTCAGATCCGCGAATCCGACTTTCTACATCAAACGCGCTTCATTTAGTGTTTTATGCACAGGGATTGATGCTTGTTTATGGACTAGCAGCAAGCAGCGAGTGTAGCGCCTATATGTCAATGTCAGTCACCATGGGAGACCGTGTCAGTCACCATGGGAAACCACATCCACCAATCGTATTCGCCGTTGGTAGCCAAGATCATTAGCATTAACCAATCACAAACGCGCGTTTGGAGTGGGCGGTGCATTTAGCGAATCGAAGCGCCACTCGAAAGCGCCAACATCAAATATATAATTCATGACTGTGTCCTGTTTTAACGGTTTTTGTAACTAAATACTTAGATGTTATGTCACATTTGGAAACTTATATCAAGTTGATGTTTTCTAGATAACCGTGAAAGGTGAAGTATGGATTATTTGAAGTGTAATTTGATTGTTTAGTCCTGATGTGAAGCGAAAGTGTCTCGATCGCCCCCAGTGGCCGGTCCCAGTGTAGCTCATAAACCCCGCCCCCTCCATGTAATCGAATGGGACGCGAGACAAACTAAACAATTAAATTACACTTCGAATAACTTTTTCCCCTAAGATGGTTTCTATCATTTTAGGCAGTTTTTAATCACGCTGGTAAATTTTCGTGAGTTATTTATTTAATGCTATAAAAACAGGGGTGTGGCATCATGATTGACAGTTGTGATTGACAGCTTCTTTGTCACTGAGGAACCAACAGACTTTTTTTCAGGAGATTGGAGCTTCAATTTTAATTTGAGTCTGCACTCCTGCGCAGACTCGGATCCAAGATGTCGACTTCATATTCGGACCCCAAGCGACCCCATTGGTTCAAAATGCGTTTTATAGGTACTCTCTTTAGCGCCTGATAGACCCTTTTCAAATTTCCGGGTTTCTTAGAGCGGAAGTCGTCATAGTTGGGTTAAATATTATAGTTGTGAATGAGAGAATACATTAAATATTTTTTTGTGTGCCCATTTGCTCACATAGCAAAAGAAAAACACCACAGTAGTGATTTCACAACTGAAAAAGCCTAGCCAGAAAGTTTGAAATAGTTTTAAAAGCTTTGACGTTTGAAATAGTTTTGTTGCTGTGTGGTTTCAGTGGTACTCGGGGTGGTTGCTATGCGGTTGCTGGGGTACTCAGGGTGGTTGCTAGGGTGTTGCTATGCAGTTGCTAGGATGCTCAAAGTGGTTGCTAGGGTGTTACTAGGATGTTCTGGGTGGTTGCTATGCTGTTGATAGGGTGTTGTCTGGTTGCTAGGCTGTTACCATGGTGTTCTGGGTGGTTGCTATGCGTTTACTAGTGTGTTCTGGATGGTTGCTAGATAGAATAGTCAGAACAGATGGATGGATGAATGGATGGATAGATAGATAGATCGATTCGATAGACGGATGGATGGATAAACAGATAGATGGATGGATAGACGATGGATAGATAGATAGATGGATAGACTGATAGACGGATAGACAGATAAACAGATAGACGGATGGATAGATAGACAGATGGATAGATTGACAGACGGATAGATAAATGGATAGACAGATAAACAGATAGACGGATGGATATAGATGGATAGATAGACAGATGGATGATAGATAGATGTATAGATAGACGGATTGACAGATGGATGGATAGACAGATAGAAGGACAGGCAGCTAGATGGATGGATAGATAGAAGAATAGACAGATAGATAGATGATTGATAGACAGATATATAGATGGATGGATAGACAGACAGATGATGGATACAGATAGATGGATGGATAGATAGATGATAGATGGATGGATGATAGACGGATAGACAGATGATAGATAGACGGATAGACAGATAGATGGATGGATAGATGATAGATGGATGGATGATAGACGGATAGACAGATGATAGATAGACGGATAGACAGATAGATGGATGGATAGATGTATAGACAGATAGACGGATAGACAGATCGATGGATGGATAGATGTATAGATAGACGGATAGACAGATAGATGGATGGATAGATGTATAGATAGATGATAGATAGACGGATAGACAGATCGATGGATGGATAGATGTATAGATAGACGGATAGACAGATAGATGGATGGATAGATGTATAGATAGACGGATAGACAGATAGATGGATGGATGATAGATAGGTGGATAGACAGATGGATAGATAGACTGATAGATGGATGGATAGATAGACGGATAGATAGATGATAGATAGACGGATAGATGGATGATAGATAGACGGATAGACAGATGGATGGATGGATAGATAGATGAATATTGACTGAATAATGAGTGCTAATGTAGAGTATTTCATAGTAAATGAAGAATTGCAGGTTTCGTGTGAAGAGTGTGTGTGTCTCCGGAGAGACGCTGGCCTGTATTCCATCTATACTGAGGGCCCCTGGGGGCCTGAGGGCCAGGAGCCGGCGCACCACTCTCCGCTTCAGCTGGGCTGTGGATCTGATGCTCATTAAACCAGTCCCAGATGAACAGGTGCAAATTAAACAGTTTCATTCAGGCTATACCCAATGAGACGCCATTCCACTCATGTCAGAGTTAGCAGGTCGGCGTCTGCACACTATGCCCTCACTCACCGTACACAAACACAGTCAGATACAGTCTCAACTGCTTTCAGAGGATCAAGGACAAATAGCACATGATTTTCCAAATACTGTCAGCCATAGGGGTAAAAAAACATGGCGGAAAAAATATGTATTTTCTAAGCTGACCATTTCCACCATCAGATGTCAGCATTGTGCTACGCTGCTATGGGCCATTCTACAGAATTGGTTTCGAAGCATAGACTGTGAAAGATGGACGAAGCAAGCCGGGGTAGTGAAGAATTGGGTCCCCCATAGGCTAGATGTCTTAAGGCGGAGTCTCTAACGTCATCATCGGCGGCCATCTTGTCTCAGACGAGCTTTCTGGCGGGCTCTGATGTAAGGCGAGTGATCTGAACACAAATACTCTTATCTCTCTAAAATCTTGACGGATTTACAAATGGTTTGGTTTCTTACAAACGTTATTAACGTGGCTTGAACAAATTATGAATAATTTTATATTCGTTTATAACAAACCAAACAGTTTGAAAATCGGTAGAAAATTTAGCAAGTTATGATTATTTAAAAAGTACACGCACCATTAAAACACAATGTTACGAGTGAGCGAGCTGACTGTGACAAGATGGCCGCCAGGTGTGGACCTTTAGGACTCCAGGCGATCCCATTGGTTCAAATTGCTTTTAGTGCCTGATAAATGCTGTTTCAATACTTATAATGACCATTTATATCTGTATTAGTTAGCTTATGTACTAGCATATCATACAGATTAGCCTGATATACACACATTTGCACATAGATATCCATAATAAAGGCTAGATGTCTCGTCCGCGCTGCTGGCCAATGGAGGTCGACGTCTGCACCTGGCGGCCATCTTGTCACAGTCAGCTCACTCACTCCTAACATTGTGTTTTAAAGCAGCGCGGACGAGACATCTAGCCTTTATTATGTATATCTATGTGCAAATGTGTGTATATCAGGCTAATCTGTATGATATGCTAGAACATAAGCTAACTAATACAGATATAAATGGTCATTATAAGTATTGAAACAGCATTTATCAGGCACTAAAAGCAATTTGAACCAATGGGATCGCCTGGAGTCCTAAAGGTCCACACCTGGCGGCCATTTTGTCATGGTCAGCTCGCTCACTCATAACATTGTGTTTTAATGGTGCGTGTACTTTTTAAATAACCATAACTTGCTAAATTTTCTACCGATTTTCAAACTGTTTGGTTTGTTATAAACGTCAGAGATGTAGTTATGACACTGCATACGTATAAATAATTATTCATAGTTTGTTGAAGCATCCAGAATTATAGCCACGTTAATAACATTTTTAAGAAACCAAACCATTTGTAAATCCGTCTAGATATCAGCGAGATAAGAGTATTTGTGTTCAGATCACTCGCCTTACATCAGAGCCCGCCAGAAAGCTTGCCTGTGACAAGATGGCCGCCGGTGATGACGTTAGAGACTCCGCCGTAAGACATCTAGCCTTTATTATGGATACCTATGTTTGCACACCCTACATATATTCTCAATCATCTTTAATGAGATGTCTTAAATTAAGTGCCCAAATATTTCAGTTATAAATAAAACAAATTAATGATGTCCAATTATTCACTTAATATGCTATTACTAATATTATTTATTAATTAACCGTTAATTATCAAGTGTAAGAAATTACGTTCAATTGGTTTTAATAATAATAATAATAATTTGTTACATTTATATAGTGCTTTACATATAGAAGGGGGGAATCTCCTCATCCACCACCAATGTGCGGCACCACTTGATGATGCGACGGCAGCCATTTTGTGCCAGAACGCCCACCACACACCAGCTGATTGGTGGAGAGGAGACCGAGTGATGAAGCCAATCAGGATAGGGGGATGATTAGGAGGCCATGATGGACAGGGGCCAATGGGCAAATTTGGCCAGGATGCCGGGGTTACACACCTACTCTTTATAGAAGGACATCCTGGGATATTAATGACCACAGAGAGTCAGGACCTCGGTTTAACGTCTCATCCGAAGGACGGTGCTTGTTACAGTATAGTGTCCCCATCACTACACTGGGGTGTTATTCCATAAATGTTATGGAATAACGCCCCCAAAAAAGTGCTTAATTGCAGAAAAGGTGTTTGGTAGTAACGCTCCTTAAAGTCACACACAGATTTTCAGACATTTGAACACATTTACCCATCTATTCATCATGACTTATTTTACTTTTTTCAAACATTATAAAAAGACATTTTTTAAAACAACAACGGAATAAAAAGCAACAAATATTTCAATATTTTCACAAGTCGGGACAACCACCTCTCAAATAAAAGTACCCAATAAATGATGATTTTTTAATATTTTAAAAGGAACACGCCACTATTTTTGAAAATAGGCTCATTTTCTGTCTCCTCTAGAGTTAAACAGTTGCGTTTTACCGTTTCTGAATCCATTCAGGCGATCTCCGGGTCTGGCGGTAGCACTTTTAGCATAGCTTAGCATAGATCATTGAATCTGATTAGACCGTTAGCAAGACTTTCTATATTTTTCCTATTTAAAACTTGACTCTTCTGTAGCAATGATATTACACAGTGCCTGAAAATAGGCTAACTTCTGTCAACATAACCAACGTGACAACCGGCTCACACAGAGAGCGCTGGGACTATTTTCAGGCGCTGTGTAATATCATTGCGCCGCTGCACTCGTGGTGCGGCTCACAGCTCTTGATTATTACGCAGGAATGAGAGTATAGTTCCTGCCATATCGGCCTAGAAAATCACAACTGCTCATTTTCCGTCGGCCTTAGTACACGATGTGACTACAGAAGAGTCGAGTTTTAAATAGGAAAAATATGGAAACTCTTTGGTCATTTCTGAGCGAGATGCTAACGGTCTAATCAGATTCAATGATCTATGCTAAGCTATGCTAAAAGTGCGACCGCCAGACCCAGAGATCGGCTGAATGGATTCAGAAACGCTCAAACTCAACTGTTTAACTCTAGAGGAGACGCAAAATGAGAATATTTTCAAAAATAGTGGCGTGTTCCTTTAAGCTCAATGATATTTTGAATATTGTGGGTCTCAATAGATAATAGAAACATTTAAGATTTGAATAATTAAAGGCTTTTTTGGTTGTGGGACAGCAGTTTTCAACAAAAGAATGGCGTATATATATTATGATGCACCAAAGTGATAAATAATGATTCAAA
>JARQWZ010004114.1:0-50000 GCA_033150135.1 Gobio occitaniae | reverse complement strand
TGAGCTGAGCTGAGGTAATGTTAAGCTCCAGTCTGGCATGTTTTCTGATCGCATATGGAAGCTAAACTATCACAGGAATTCATTGAAAAGTTGAAACACTCTCTTTGCTCTGCATCGCTCTGTCATGAATGTCCGTGTGGCCGTCAGTGTCTTACATTCTGTGTGTGAGATCTCTCCCCTATGGGCGGTTGATAACATGTGGAACAGCTCCATCTAGTGGTTGTAGTCTTTAGCCTCTGGCCAAAAAATCCTCCGATGACGTAAAACGACGATATTTGCATCATCGGAGGAATTTTTCCAGAAATAAAATGCATAATTCTCTCGTCTCAGGGGGATATGAGGGGGGAAAGTACCATAATTTGGATATACTACAGGGTTTCTACTGATACAAAGCCTAATGCTAAATCACTGAAGTTACCCTTTAAGGGTGTGTTCACACTTGTCATGTTTGGTTGGATTAAAACGACCCCTGGTGCGATTGCTGGGTTAGTGCGGTTCATCTGAACACATGTGAACGCTGCCATCCGAACTCTGGAGCTCACCAAACAAGCGGAGCGAGACGCTAAAGAGACGGGTCTCAGTCCACTTCCAAACCAACTCTGGTGCGGTCCGATTAATATATGAACGCAACACGGACCAAAGACATGTAAACAAACCAAAAACAGGACGTGATGTCACAAGACGTGACGCTACAAGTCAGCTGATTTGAGGACACGGAAAGATCGGTGTATCCAAAATGAGTAGAGGGCAAACGTGGAGCAGCGAGGAGGTGAAGAGCCTCATCAATATATGCAGATCTGCGTTTCTGCACAACGGAGTTAATCCTGCTGCTGTTCTGAATGTGTTGAACATTTGATGAGCTCTTCATGAGTTCTCAGTAGGGATGGCAAAAACTAAACATTTTCTTGACCGACCACCAAGCCTCATTAGCCGGTTGAAACCGGTTAACCGATTAGTTTAAAATATGCTGCGCTATTTGAAATAACAGCCGTGAGCCGCGCCTGCAATTGCGCAACTCTGTGGCATCTCTCTGCCGCCCTGCCTCCCGCTCTCACACACACACACACACACACACACACACACACACACACACACACACACTGTCCCGGCGCCGCCGCCTCCCTTCCACTCACGTCACTTTTTTAAAATCCCCTACAGCGCGAAACATGAGTCCCGCAAACGCGGCGCCGAGGAGCTTGTTTGTAATCGGAGGACAAATGGCTCCTTAGTTTCGAAATGGTTTGGGTACAAGGTGATCGCGTTGAAAATAAAGGCATTTGTCTAGCGTAGACATGTGCCGGTAAACGGTAATACGATATACCGCAATAATGAACATGCACAATATTGTTATCGTGGGCACTTCAAAATACCGTGAATAATTATGTATTACGAATTATTCAGATTTTTAGAATGTATTTTAAGAATACTTTACCCATCAACCGTTTAAAATGAACAACGCGTCAAAGAGGAACGCGCACTGATGTAAATAGACCGTTCATGAGCCGAGCACAAGGCGGAAGGCGTGAAGACGCACTGAAGTGCACATTCACTTTCAGACAGCAGAGGGCGCTGATGGAACAGCAGAAATACAGCCGTTTCCCCAGTAACCACAATCCGGAGCTCATCATCACATAACCTAATACTTAAAGACTTAAAGTCATTTTCAAACTTAAATTTTTTTTTTTAAGTTTTAAATTACATGCCCTAGATATTGTTTGAATATGTTCTGACTGTTGTTCAATCACACACTTTACAATATGGCTCCATTATTTAACATTAGTTCATTCATTAACAAACTGACAATGAAAAATACTTCTAAAGCATGTATTAATCTTAGTTAAATGTACATTTCAGCATTTAATAACACATTATTAAAATCAAAAGTTGTAACTGTATTATTTAATGGACCTGAGCTTACACTAACAGTTGCTTTTTTAAACTAACATTATCAAAGAAGAATAACTTCTGTAAAAATGTAGCTATTCGCTCTTTGTTAATGTTAATGCATTAACTGGCGAGACATTATTGTAAAGTGTTACCTACTGTTCTTTATAATTCTTAAGCACTTTAATCTGTTTTAAATATTTGTTTACTTTATACATTTTAGTGTATTGCTTTATTGTATTTAAATGTTTGGTTCTTTTGTTATAAGAAATTTTTTAAACCTGTTATAGTATGACAACACTTTTTTTGCAACTTTTTTTAAAATATTGTGATAATACCGTATACCGTGATAAAAGCTTCAGCAATTAATCGCAACATGAAAATTGTATACCGGCACATGCCTAGTCTAGCGTTAGAAGCTCATTTGAAACATTTCCGCGGCTCATTTAAGAAAATGACAGCTCCGAAGAGACGCCGCTTTAGTTCGAGGTAGTGCTAACAATAATAAAGAAAGATGATGATCAACACCTTATGTGTTACCACTGAAATGTAGATGTAATATATTTCCAAATGTAAGCCCATCTTATGCGGAATGTTGTCTAATAGACTGTAACACGATAAAACCAATGGATAAACAGGCACCTTCAGAATGCGTAAGACGCACCGGCCAAGGCAGGTCTAACTCACTGTGTGCCTTCTAATTAAGCACTGTATCACACAAGTTGCAACTTACATCCGTGTCGTTCTTTTTGGTGAAATGGTCCCACACACTACTTTTCTTTGCATGCTTCATACTGTCGTCTGCCCGGGCTCGAACCTCGAGTGTTTTAGCCTGTTTACTTTTTGCAAACCTTGTGAGCGCGCAAACCCAAACGCTGTGACCTCGCGCCAAATGTTTTTATTGGTTTATTAAGTACAAACAGGCGAGTTATGAAAAATTGAGTGTGAGGGATTTGTTCACTTCACACAAAAAGATTTTGGAATGAGATGGCGAACTGTAGTAGCGTTTAGTCCGCTGTCTATAATAGCCTAATTTACAGATCGCTTTTTTTTTTTTTTAACCGACAACTTTGATCGGTTAACGTTGATACGGTCAACCATCGGTCAAACGGTCATCGGTTAACATCCCTAGTTCTCAGCTGGTAAAAATAAAACCATATGTACACGCATGAAATTATGTCATTTAATCCAGCACACAGCATTGTTTTGAATGTTCGGTAAGCAGCTCCGTTGCAAAAAATATACGTCATATGAGCCGACCAATCAGGTCATGACCGTATCCCTGTGCCTTTGGTTCGGTAACTTTAGGTTCGCTGTTAAAAATGCCAGTGTAAACGCTAAGCGGACCAGGGCTATATGTTTTATTTTTTGGTCCGGACCAAGCGAACCGAACTACAAGTGTGAACGCACCCTAAAAATCGTTTTTGTTCATTTAAATACAGCTGAATTATATTCTGAATTATTATAATTTTTTTAAATAAAACTGAAAATATACATTTAAAATATGAATAATACTATAATAGCATATAAATGAATGTAAAATAACACAGGCTGACCGAATCCTGCGCTGGGTGGTCAGGTCTTTTTTCTCATCGTCTGAGGTCTCTGGACAGAAGACGCTCTTGTAGAGTCGAGTCATGATGTATTTCTCCACTTGGTCCATCACCCTGTCCACCTTCTCAGAGGAGCCTGAGGAAAGAGGAATCTAATGTTAGCTTCACTTCCTGTCTCCTGAGATACCTTCATCTCATCGAGTTTTGAAGGCAGCATATATGTATCCTTCACTGCCTATGATATCCCACAATCCTGTGCGTTCAGTTCTGTGACAGTTGATCTAGAAAAAGAAAATGGCGTCCGAAAGTTGCGTTTGATGGTACGTTTTTGACCAACATTTTCCACTTCTGATGTCATTTCTAGCAAGAAATTACTAATGTAGCAATTAATTATGTTTAGTTTTCACCAAAGCTCTCTCTATTTTGCTGTAGATCATGTAAAAAAGACAAGAGGCTAACAATGTGAAGATAAATATTTGTGTATACCTGACACAGTATTTTCACATCTCTGGCACAGACTACAGTATTTAAAATAGCATATGCATTAGTTATAGGGGTGTAACGGTACACGTATTCATACCGAACCGTTTTGGTATGGGGCTTTCGGTGCAGTGCACGCAAGTAACAAATGCAATCTTTTCCGAATGCAATCTTTAACAGTTAACAGTCGGCTTGTTTTAAGTGCAGAACACACTTCAATCCGAGTTCCCACACGAACATATTAAGTATTCAGTCCATTTTATCACGAAATTCAAACAATAAATGCCGTTTTGACGCTCTTTAATGTGACATGACTGATCACTGATCACAGTTCAAGCGGACAAAAAAAATGCAAAAAATTATCGTGAACGTGATCATCTGTGAACGCGATCATCTCTTCCTAAAGAATAAACATGAATGAACATCTGAAGGTGTGCTGAGGATACATTAACACTCACTGTCCCGTATCATATGTGATGTAATCGCTCAATCAGTGTTTCAACGGCGGAAAGACGTCAATATAACTGCTGTAAACTAAACAACGTCAGCATCACATGACCTCAGGCAGTCATTCAGTGTCCACAGTATTTTATTCACTAGAGAAATCAACTCTTTCACTAAATATATGACCTATATTAGCCGTTATATTCATTATATTAGCCGTTATATTCATTATATTAGCCGTTATATTCATTATATTAGCCGTTATATTCATTATATTAGCCGTTTTATTCACTATATTAGCCGTTATATTCATTATATTAGCCGTTTTATTCACTATATTAGCCGTTAAATTCATTATATTAGCCGTTATATTCATTATATTAGCCGTTATATTCATTATATTAGCCGTTATATTCATTATATTAGCCGTTTTATTCACTATATTAGCCGTTATATTCATTATATTAGCCGTTTTATTCACTATATTAGCCGCTATATTCATTATATTCTACTGAACCTGTTACTGATGTACGTCTTGATTATTTCATGTGTGTTTAAATAAACCTGTCATGAAAATGACACACACTGTGTATAAATGATTATATTTCAACAACGAATTGGAGAAAAAACATATTCTAATTAGATTTAGAAGTTATTGCAAAAACTGCCTAATGTGAAGTTTACATGTTTGCACACAATGAGTTATTTGAGTGTTGATTATTATACCTAAAAATAAATAGCAACTGAATTCATGCTAATAGTTTGGGCTCTGTTGTTAACCTTTAATATTAAAGGGATAGTTCACCCAAAAATGAAAATTAGCCCATGATTTACTCTCCCTCAAGTCATCCAAGGTGTGTATGATATTCTTCTTTCAGACAAATACAATCTGAGTTATATTACAAAAGTCCAGGCTAATCCAAGCTTTATAATAGCAGTAATAGTTGCTCTGTTTTTGAAGTCCATAAAAAATGCATTTATCCGTCATATAACTGCTCCACGCGGCTCTGGGGTGTTAATAAAGGCCTTCTGAAGTGAATCGATGCGTTTGTGTAAAAAAAAATCTTTGATCGCGCCAGTATTTTGACCTTATTCGCCGGAAGTTATGGCGCTGGGAAAACTAGATGACATTCGTCTGATAAGAGGTAAAAAAATAACAAATACTGTTGGGTTTCTGGCAGAAACCGATGGTTTCGTGTCTTCATTTACATTTACATTTACATTTATGCATTTAGCAGACGCTTTTATCCAAAGCGACTTACAACTTGGGGGTACAATAAGCGATTGGTCGTGAAGAGTCGAGTGAGCGCAACAAGTGCCTGAAATACTTGGTCCGTGTACATTTCTCAGTGTAGCACAGGTTAGAGTAGGGCGGGAAAGAGGAGGAAAAGAGGAAAGGAAAGTTTTTTTTTTTTTTTTTAGGAGGTTAAGTGCTCACGAAAGAGATGAGTTTTTAGTTGACTTTTGAATGTTGTCAATGAATCCGCATTTCGGATGGCGGTGGGCAGATCGTTCCACCAGCTGGGAACGTTGAATGAAAATGTTCTGGAGAGGGATTTTTTGCCTCTCTGTGATGGTACCACAAGCCTTCGCTCCTTAGCTGAACGAAGGCTTCTGGTGGGGGTGTGTCGACGTAGAATCGAGTCAAAGTATGCAGGAGCTGAGTGCGTGGTCTTCAGACATCAATGTGACGCCACGAGCAGCAGGGTTTAATAAGGATTCGTATGTCTGTGTGTTTTTACTCTCATCCTCTAAAATATCCCCATTGACATCATTATACGACTATCACACTGCAGCGGCTGGAGTTAAACATCTTCATTTGTGTTCTACTGAAGAAACAAACACACCTACATCTTGGATGCCCTCAGGGTGAGCAGATAAATTTAGTTTTTGGGTGAACTATCCCTTTAATGGAGGAAGTAAGGGCTCCCTACAGCATTATCTTTAATAAACTTTTAGTTATAATTTAATCATTTAAGGACAGACACCTTTTTCTTCTTCAGTAAACCACTGTTTAATAAAAATAAATAAAAAGCAATTTTGTAAAACTGCTGTACCGAACCATGACTTCAAAACCGAGGTACGTATCGAACCGTCAGTTTAGTGTATTGCTACACCCCTAATTCTGAATTTAATTTACAGAGCAATCCCTGCAAAGTTTTTAAGCTAACTATAGAAAAGACTAGGATTAGTGTGTGTGTGTGTGTGCAAGATTCGCAAATGGGATGTCGGTCCATCGGCACAACCCCAGTCAGTACGTGAACCAGATCTGTTAGTCAGTCAAATGGGTTCAGTGAGTGATTTAAACCAGTAACTTGAGTGTTTTTGGCAGATTCAGCACTGCTAGGTTTCTCTGGCGCATGAATCCTACCTTTAAAATGATTCAAGAGTCGGTCAGACATGCCCTGATAGAAGTCCTGCACACACTCGGACAGTTCTTCAGCACCGAGATCCTGCACATCAGAATGAATACAAAACACAGGCTTACTGAAACGATCAGCAGCTAAATGATGATGTGTGTGCATGTGACCCTGGTTCTGACCTTTTTATTCCCCATGCTCTCGATGAAAGCGCGGCTCTGCTTGTGGATCTCTCTGCCGGGCTTCTGCAAGGTCTTGAGGAACTCCATGAAGTCTCGTGACACGCGATCCGTCTCGATGCTGGACTGACGGGTAATGGAAGGACTGGGTGTTTTCCCTTCATGGCTTTCTGAGGAACACAAATAAGCGCACAGTAGGTTTACAAACTAACTACATGAACCGAAAGTGGATATTAAAATGGATCGGATGAAGATGGAAGTTATTTTTCATCGCAGAATGTCATGTGAAGTTAAGTGATAATCCAATGGGTAGCCAAACGTCTTCAACAATCAATAGTTTAATAATAAGGACCGAATTACACACGACTTTCTGCAAAGAATAAAAACCCCATTCAATGTCACATAATATACTGTATACACCGATCAGGCATAACATTATGTCCTAATATTGTGTTGGTCCCCCTGACCTATCGAGGCATGGACTCCTCTAGAAGGTGTGCTGTGCTATGGTATCTGGCACCAAGATGTTAGCAGCAGATCCTTTAAGTCCTGTAAGTTGCGAGGTGGGGCCTCCATGGATCTGACTTGTTTGTTCAGCTCATCCCACAGATGCTCGATTGGATTGAGATCTGGGGAATTTGGACTCAAACTCGTTGTTGTGCTCCTCAAAGCATTCCTGAAGCATTTGTGCTTTGTGGCGGCGCATTATCTGCTGAAAGAGCCACAGCCACAGGGAAAACCGTTTCCATGAGAGGCTGGACATGGGCTCAACAATGCTTACACTGCAAAAAAATGCTTTTCTTACTTAGTATTTTTGTCTTGTTTTCAGTCCAAATATCTAAAAAATCTTACATTAAGAAGCATTTATTAGACAAGCAAAAGTTTGTCTTATTTTGGGGGAAAATAACTCAAAATTAAGGAAGTTTTTGCTTAAAATAAGCAAAATAATCTGCCAATGGGGTAAGCAAAATAATCTTGTTTTCTGTTTGAATAAAAATTATTTTGCTTACCCCATTGGCAGATTATTTTGCTTATTTTAAGCAAAAACTTCCTTAATTTTGAGTTATTTTCCCCCCAAATAAGACAAACTTTTGCTTGTCTAATAAATGCTTCTTAATGGAAGATTTTTTTGATATTTGGACTGAAAACGGATGGCAGGACCCAAGGTTTCCCAGCAGAACATTGCCCAAAGCATCACTGCCTCCGCCTCCACGCCTTCTTCCCATAATGCACCTGGTGCCATGTGTTCCCCAGGTGAGCCACACACAGACCCGGCCATCCACGAGATGTAGAAGAACACGTGATCATCAGACCAGGCCTCCTTCTTCCATTGCTCCGTGGTCCAGTTCTGATGCTCACGGCTCCACTGGTCCTTCATGACCCTGTGGCCGGTTCTCCACTGGTTCTTCATGACCCTGTGGCCGGTTCTCCACTGGTCCTCCATGACCCTGTGGCCGGTTCTCAATTGGTCCTCCATGACCCTGTGGCCGGTTCTCCACTGGTCCTCCATGACCCTGTGGCCGGTTCTCCACTGGTCCTCCATGACCCTGTGGCCGGTTCTCCACTGGTCCTTCATGACCCTGTGGCCGGTTCTCCACTGGTCCTTCATGACCCTGTGGCCGGTTCTCCACTGGTCCTTCATGACCCTGTGGCCGGTTCTCCACTGGTCCTTCATGACCCTGTGGCCGGTTCTCCACTGGTCCTTCATGACCCTGTGGCCGGTTCTCCACTGGTCCTCCATGACCCTGTGGCCGGTTCTCCACTGGTCCTCCATGACCCTGTGGCCGGTTCTCCACTGGTCCTCCATGACCCTGTGGCCGGTTCTCCACTGGTCCTCCATGACCCTGTGGCCGGTTCTCCACTGGTTCTTCATGACCCTGTGGCCGGTTCTCCACTGGTCCTCCATGACCCTGTGGCCGGTTCTCCACTGGTCCTCCATGACCCTGTGGCCGGTTCTCCACTGGTCCTCCATGACCCTGTGGCCGGTTCTCCACTGGTTCTTCATGACCCTGTGGCCGGTTCTCCACTGGTCCTCCATGACCCTGTGGCCGGTTCTCCACTGGTTCTTCATGACCCTGTGGCCGGTTCTCCACTGGTCCTCCATGACCCTGTGGCCGGTTCTCCACTGGTCCTCCATGACCCTGTGGCCGGTTCTCCACTGGTCCTCCATGACCCTGTGGCCGGTTCTCCACTGGTCCTCCATGACCCTGTGGCCGGTTCTCCACTGGTTCTTCATGACCCTGTGGCCGGTTCTCCACTGGTCCTCCATGACCCTGTGGCCGGTTCTCCACTGGTTCTTCATGACCCTGTGGCCGGTTCTCCACTGGTCCTCCATGACCCTGTGGCCGGTTCTCCACTGGTCCTCCATGACCCTGTGGCCGGTTCTCCACTGGTTCTTCATGACCCTGTGGCCGGTTCTCCACTGGTCCTCCATGACCCTGTGGCCGGTTCTCCACTGGTCCTCCATGACCCTGTGGCCGGTTCTCCACTGGTCCTCCATGACCCTGTGGCCGGTTCTCCACTGTTCCTTCATGACCCTGTGGCCGGTTCTCCACTGGTCCTCCATGACCCTGTGGCCGGTTCTCCACTGGTTCTTCATGACCCTGTGGCCGGTTCTCCACTGGTCCTCCATGACCCTGTGGCCGGTTCTCCACTGGTCCTCCATGACCCTGTGGCCGGTTCTCCACTGGTCCTTCATGACCCTGTGGCCGGTTCTCCACTGGTCCTTCATGACCCTGTGGCCAGTTCTCCACTGGTCCTCCATGACCCTGTGGCCGGTTCTCCACTGGTCCTTCCTTGGAGCACTTTTGATAGAGACTGACCACTGCAGACCAGGAACACCCCACAAGAGCTGCAGTTTTGGAGATGCTCTGACCCCACAATTTGGCCCTTGTCAAACTCGCTCAAATCCTTACGCTTGCCCATTGCATCAACTTTGAGGACAAAATGTTCACTTACTGCCTAATATATCCCACCCACTAACTCCATTCACTTCACCTGTCATAATGTTATGTCTGATCAGTGTATATTCACAAGCCCAAATCAACTTGTAGCCCATAAAGGGAGAACAACCTTCTCATAAGTAGGCAATACTAATGAAATATGGATCTGTTACCATGCCAACACCTTTGACATCAGATCAGAGTCAAAGTAAGGGAGTACCAGCATGCTTTAGCTAAACACTACACAAACAGACGCTCTAAATGTTCTTTCTGAACGCCTCATTGACAGGAATGGAGCGTTCAGCCTGAATGCATGCAGCATTATATATATATATATATATATATATATATATATATATATATATATATATATATATATATATATATATATATATATATATATATATATATATATATATATATATATATATATATGGTTTGTTTTCTGTGATTTGTGCTGGAGGGCTACAGTGATGTGGCACTAATACCCACCTCTCAGCCTCGATACCAGAGCTGCCACCAGATTGACAAGAAAAGAGGAGGACGCATGACAATGAGACAGTGAACATGGGTGAATTCAATCATGTCTTGACACACACACACCACACTAACATACACTGCAAAAAATGCTTTTCTTACTTAGTATTTTTGTCTTGTTTTCAGTCCAAATATCTAAAAAAATCTTACTTTAAGAAGCATTTACTAGACAAGCAAAAGTTTTTGTCTTGTTTTGGGGGAAAATAACTCAAAATTAAGGGAGTTTTTGCTTAAAATAAGCTAAATAATCTGCCAATGGGGTAAGCAAAATAATCTTGTTTTCTGTTTGAATTAAGATTATTTATCTTACCCCATTGAGACAGAGCGTATTTAGGCCACGCCCACACCGGGGGGGGGGGGGAAACAATCCAACGCTCTCCATTGACTTTGCATTGCGTGAGGCTGCATCCTTGTCATTTCGGACTCATAACAAAAAACAGAACAATGTCTAAAAGCTGATATGTGACAAAGTGTACAGCAAACTAACTAAAAAACACAGAAATAAGTTTTAATAAGCTGTCGACCCAAAAAAACGAGAGTTTAAGGAGACAAAAGTGGATAAAGGCAGTAAAACGTGACGCTTCAGCTGAAGAATGGGTCAATTTTGGGATCCTGACACTCAGTGTGTCTCAGTTTGCCTATGTGTGCAGTAAATATGTTGTCACTGTTAAGTCAAATATCCAAATGTCAGTTTTATATATGATATTTCCTGTCGCTGATTAAATTCCCCTCTAGTGGGTGTACTTCTCAGTGTAATATAACGTCTCTCAATTGCCTGTATCCACTTTTTGTCCTTAAACGCTCGTTTTTTGGGTCAACAGCTTATAAAAAGTTCTGGGTTTTTGGTTGTGGGTTTTGCTTAGCTTGTTTGCTGTACACTTTGTCACATATCAGCTTTTAGACGTTGTTCTGTTTTTTGTTATAAGTCCAAAATGACAAGGATGCCGCTTCACGCAATGCAAAGTCAATGGAGAGCGTTGGATTGTTTTCCCCCCCGGTGTGGGCGTGGCCTTCAGATTATGACGCGTGTCGCTGTCTCTATTGGCAGATTATTTTGCTTAATTTAAGCAAAAACTCCCTTAATTTTGAGTTATTTTCCCCCAAAACAAGACAAAAACTTTTGCTTGCCTAGTAAATGCTTCTTAATGTAAGATTTTTTAGATATTTGGACTGAAAATAAGACAAAAATACTAAGTAAGAAAAGCATTTTTTTGCAGTATAGAGAAATGAACAAATATACAGTATGGATCAGGGCAGTATGTCACAAAGAACGTCTGAATGTTCAAATCAAACCTGAACTTTGAATTGTTCTTTGTGAAATACTTCTAGAAAAGACACTTTTAGACAGTAACCTCTTCAACACAGAGAACGGGGTGGTCCACCTCAGAAAAGACAAACACTGCAATCTCCACCCACGTTCCTATTCTCATTACCCCAGATGTGTCTTCAGGCTCTGTCGGTTTACCTTCAGTGGGGGAGCCCATCTCCCAGGGATGGGTAAAAATGCCCTTCAGATCCCTCAGGAGAGTTTCTCCATGGCTCTCCCTCCTGCCCTGCAACTTCTCTTTCTCTTGTTTCTCGCTTTCTTTTTTCAGGGAGGGGAAATACCCAAGGTAGGCAAAGGGAAATGGGCAACACAAATGGAGGGGGTGAAATCGGGGCGATTAAAAACGTGGCACCAAAGGAGTTTATAGATGAGGATGTGGGAGAGGTGGGGCGGAGATCAACGAGATGAAGAAAACAAACGATGAAAGGTGGAGTAAAATAATCTCATGAGAACATGATAGACAAATGATAAAATCACGTGATCACAAATGAACATAAATGTATTAAATCATGCAATGATTTATTACACTACTGTTTAAAAGTTTGGGGATTTTTTTGTGTCTGTTTATTCAGCAAGGACACATTAAATTGAACCACAGTTAACTCTTGTGCATCCTTATGGACATTTTTGGCCTTTTCGGTTTTGTTTTTTCATGCCTGTGGTAACGCTAACTGCATAAAATTTGCTACAGTTGTGTATTTTTATTGAATTTTACTATTTCATCCCATTTCCTTAAATAAAAAAAGTTGCACTAGGTATACAAAATACTTCCTCTTAGCATCGTTTGGACAAAAATGTTCCCATTGAAACTGCAATATTTAATCCCATTGCCATTTAAAGGAACACGCCACTATTTTTTAAAATAGGCTCATTTTCCGTCTCCTCTAGAGTTAAACAGTTGAGTTTGACCGTTTCTGAATCCATTCAGCCGATCTCCGGGTCTGGTGGTAGCACTTTTAGCATAGCTTAGCATAGATCATTGAATCTGATTAGACCGTTAGCATGATTACGCAGGAATGAGAGTATAGTTCCTGCCATATCGGCCTAGGAAATCACAACTTTTCATTTTTCATCAGTCTTAGTACACGATGTGACTACAGAAGAGTCACGTTTTAAATAGGAAAAATATCAAAACTCTTTGGTCATTTTTGAGCGAGATGCTAACGGTCTAATCAGATTCAATGATCTATGCTAAGCTAAAAGTGCTACCGCCAGACCCGGAGATCGGCTGAATGGATTCAGAAACGGTCAAACTCAACTGTTTAATTCTAGAGGAGACGCAAAATGAGAATATTTTCAAAAATAGTGGAGTGTTCCTTTAACTATAAAATTATGCAATCTTTGTTAACAGGCTTTCATTCTGTTGGTAGAGCATCAAAATTAAAATCTTTACTATTTTTTTTACCAAATGTTTTTTTCACGTTTGGTGTATAAAGCAAATACTCACTTTGTTTTCTGTCAGTGCATATTATAAAGCCAATTGGATAAATTATGCAGCTGTAACTGTGTGGGTGTGTTAGTATGGATGTGGGTGTGTGTGCTTGTAATATTTGAGAGAGAAAAACTCAACTGCAAATCACAAATCCAGCCACTGTGTGTATTAGTGGAGTTTTTCTGGCATCTAATGGGGAAACGTTGGCACTGCGCCCAAACAAAATCTTACTGAGAGCTCATTTTTTGAGATTTCAACCTCAAATTTGGAACACAGCTTGATGAGATGTATGGCTTTGATTTTCTAGCAGTTTTAGAATTCAACATGTTTCAAAAAATATATATATTTTATAAAAAATTATTCATAAATCATTTTCATAAACTTAAACCTCTATAAAAAAAAATTTGGTTTCACTTTTTAAACTTTTTTCTAAAAAATGAGACCAAAATTAAGTCTGTGCTCCCAAGATTCATTTTTAATGACAGTTTTTCGACATGGACATTTTTGTCCTCTATGGACCTGTGTGGAACTTTTTTAATTGATGCAGATGCACAAGGGTTAAGACATTTATCCGGTTGTTAAGTCTGACGTCATGCGGCAGCTTCCCGGTCCAAACACTCATACCACACGAATAATACTACAAAAACAATTATAATCAAACCATCTGGATCTTATCTCCATAACAAAATTCCAGATGGCCAGACAGTGATTCATCTTTTATAAACCGTTAAAATATTGATGTCTGTGACGCTGTGAGCACAGAGACTGTTGTGTAGACTGTAAGTATTTTAAATATTTAACTTTTTGAAATGTTTGATGTTTAATATGAATAAATAGCGCTCATCAACGGCCGTTGATGGCATTCTCAAGTGAAGGCTTGGACCCAGAAACAGCGTTCCTTACGTCATGACTTAAGCGAATAATGTTACAAAAGATTCTATTTCAAATAAATGTAAATCCTCATATTAGAATGATTTCTGAAGGATCATGTGATGCTGAAAATTCAGCTTTGATCACAGGAATAAATTACATTTTAAAATATATTCAAATAGAAAACAGTTATTGTAAATGTACTGTATTTTTAATTAAATTACTGCTTTCAAAATCCTTACTAATTAATAAAAAAAACTGACCCCCAAACTTTTGAACAGTAGTGTATACTTGACGTTTCAATGATAAAGCCTTTTAAGTACCATCATTCATGTCTATTGAAGGGTTACTTCACCCAAAAATGAAATTCCTCTCCCTCATGTCGTTCCAAGACCTTCGTTCATCTTTAGAACACAAATGAAGATATTTCTGATGAGATCTGAGAGCTCTGACCCCTCCATAGACACAAACACTTTCAAGGTCCAGAAAGGAAGTAAAGACATGGTTAAAATAGTCCATGTGACTCCAGTGGTTCAGCCTTAAAGGGGTGATGAACTGAGAAATCAACTTTCCCTAGAGCTTTTGATATATATAAGAGGTCATGGATATAAGAATATCCTGTAAGTTTCTGAAAACTTCCTTGTTAGTCAAAGAAAAGCTTTTATTGACACCAGGCCCAGAAAACGAGAGATCTCTGAATATGCGGATCTCTTACGTAACAGGACCTAGACTCCGCCTCTACAGATAAATATGCTTCTGTAGCCCCGCCCACCGACTCGTGAGCTAAGGATCGTCCCTGCATTAGCTTCCTTCTGAACACACACTTATGTGAGTAGGCTAAAACCTGTCAGTGTGTTAGTTTTGCATAACACTACAGATCGTTTGAAATCTATTGATTACATACCTTAGTTGTCACAGGGTGGAGAAGCTGTTATTGGTTCACTCGTGATCAGACTTGTAACGTTATGGGCCAGGCGCGAGTGTGTGTGTCTCCGCGTCCGTGCGAGTGAGTGTGTGTGTGTCCGCGCGAGTGAGTGAGTGTGTGTCCGTGCGATTGAGTGTGTGTGTGTCCGCGCGAGTGAGTGAGTGTGTGTCCGCGCGAGTGAGTGAGTGTGTGTCCGCGCAAGTGAGTGAGTGTGTGTCCGCGCGAGTGAGTGAGTGTGTGTCCGCGCGCGCGAGTGAGTGTGTGTCCGCGCGCGCGAGTGAGTGTGTGTGTGTGTGTGTGTCCGCGCGCGCGAGTGAGTGTGTGTGTGTGTGTGTGTGTCCGCGCGCGCGAGTGAGTGTGTGTGTGTGTGTGTCCGTGCGAGTGAGTGTGTGTGTGTGTCCGCGCGAGTGAGTGTGTGTGTCCGCGCGAGCGAGTGAGTGAGTGTGTGTGTGTCCGCGCGAGTGAGTGAGTGTGTGTGTGTCCGCGCGAGTGAGTGAGTGTGTGTGTCCGCGCGAGTGAGTGAGTGTGTGTGTCCGCGCGAGTGAGTGTGTGTGTGTCCGCGCGAGTGAGTGTGTGTGTGTGTGTCCGCGCGAGTGAGTGTGTGTGTGTGTCCGCGCGAGTGTGTGTGTGTGTCCGCGCGAGTGAGTGAGTGAGTGTGTGTGTGTCCGCGCGAGTGAGTGAGTGTGTGTGTGTGTGTGTGTCCGCGCGAGTGAGCGAGTGCGTGTGTCCGCGCGAGTGAGTGTGTGTCCGCGCGAGTGAGTGAGTGTGTGTCCGCGCGAGTGAGTGTGTGTGTGTCCGCGCGAGTGAGTGTGTGTCCGCGCGAGTGAGTGTGTGTTCGCCCGCTCGAGTGAGTGTGTCCGCACGAGTGAGTGTGTGTGTGTGTGTCCGCGCAAGTGAGTGTGTGTCCGCGAGAGTGTGTGTGTGTATGTGTGTGTGATTTAGTGTTTGTTTGATATTTTGCGAGTCCTCTGAGCATTTCCCCCAGATGATTCCTGGGACAGACGGTAGCTTAAGCTCATTAAATATGCAAATATTATCCAATCCTAGCCGTGGGCGTTTACTTCCAAGTCTTCAGTGCGGCACGCCCATCAAATCCGAGTGTTTCTCAGAGAGCCTCAAAACCAAGGCAGAAAATAGCCTATTACTTATTCATTATGATGTTTTTGAATGTAAAAACCACACAAATGTCATAAGTTGAAAAAATTTAAAAAGCCAGTTCATGACCCCTTTAATGTTATGAAGCCAAGAAAATACTTTAGTGCACAAAATCCCCCAAAAGAGGGACTTTATTCAACAATCTCTTCTCGTCTGTGTCAGTCTCTTACGTGGTTGATGTAGTAAACAGTCAGAACGCCGGCTCACTATTGGCTGATGCTGTTCACGTGACGCATGTGTGACACGCTTACGCAGGAGCTGGCCAATGGTGAGCCGGCGTTCTGATGTAGAACCCGGAAGCTCTGCACTGAGTTTACGGAGTTAACATCGTAAGAGACTTTCACAGACGAGAAGAGATTGATAAATAAAGTCGTTATTTGTGTTTGTTTATGCACACTAAAGTATTGCTTCATAACATTAAGGCCGAACCACTGGAGTCACATGACTATTTTAACCATGTCTTTACTTCCTTTCTGGACCTTGAAAGTGGGCGTTTCTGTCTATGGAGGGGTCTGAGAGCTCTCAGATTTCATCAGAAATATCTTAATTTGTGTCTGAAGATGAACGAAGGTCTGACAGGTTTGGAACGACATGAGGAATTAATGACAGAATTTATATTTTGGGGTGAACTAACCCTTTAAACTAGTATGAGTTCCAAATTGCTGTTTGGATGTTGCATGCAGGCACAGTTTACAGCTTTATCAGAGAGATGTCATCTAATGACATGGCAAAATCAAAAATAAACTATGTATGATGATGAGGGAAGTCATTTGCATATGAAACAGGCATGATAACCAGAAGGAATCCAGAAGCAAATGCAAATATGATTGCTTATATTTTGGGCTCTAAGGGAAAAGTGGCAATGTAGGGAAAAATCTACAGCGCTGATTTGGGGTCTGTGAAGCTCCACTGCATTTCAAACCAGTTTCTACTTGTCCAACCAATGATAATATTCATAAAGCATATTTTATCATATCATATTTTGGCCGACGAACCACACCAAACCATCAGCTGACTGCAAAACAACATTAGTCACACTCATATCGCTCCTCCTCGTACCTTTTTTGGGTGCCGTGCGGGAGGAGGGGCTGAAGAACTTCTTCACGGTGGTGACCTTACGGGTCTTCTCATTGGTTTTCTTCTCCTCAAACTTGGAGAAGGTGGCGAGAGAGGGCTGAGACTGGGACTGTGAAGGCTGGGTCTGAGAGGAACTGTGACTGCTGACATAAGCCGCCTCCTCTTCTCGTTGAAGCCTGCGACAGGAAGCACATGATTACATCCGTCTGTCTGAACATCATTTTTTGCTTTATGAATGATTATTTTACTCATATTGCCATATGATGTTTGCCCCATTAAAAAAAACATTGCTCCCTTTATATCAGTGCCATGAAATTGTGTGACTTTTGCTACATTATCTGTCTAAACACACTAGGGATGGCTCGATACCACAAGTTTGGCTTTGGTACCACAATTTAATACTGAAGTACCGATTTTAAATCGATCCCATACAGGGTTTGAATTTTGGTGCGGGTATTGCGCATAATTTCTCTCATTCTCGCAGGTTTTGCGCTTATAAAGCAGAAAATTACCACCAATGTTTATTAGTAAATTAATCAACACAGATTATCACATCAGTCATTTGAAAACTTTCCTGTGAGAAGTAATTTCAGCAATACTCCAGTCCCTTCCCTAGCTCTCAAAGTGAGCAAAGACATCACACCTGCACTATAAAAGCAATCAGATTCAACACTTTCGCTGTAGTTTCGGGAGAGCTGACGGAAATCACTGTGCACGTCTTTTTAAACCATGCCAATTTAAGGGAATTCCCCCGAAGGGAATTCATCCGTATACTTCCCTATACGTTTGTATATTATTATGATTTACTATGTGCAAGTTCATACTTGTATTTAGGAATTTGTTTAGTTCATTGTCGTACACCTGTCAGGCGTGTAAGGTATACGTCACTGCGTATGGGTGGGATAGGAAGAGACAAAGTTTATTTTTTATTTATTTAACCTTTATTTATCCAGGTAAACCAGGGGTCTCAAACTCTCAGCCCCAGGATGATATTTTGTGGCCCCCTTCTTGACATCAAAGTTTAGTGTTAGTGCGGCCCGCGCGTTGCTCAGAAAAGCACTTTTTATACATAGTCGAATCATGATTCGGATTGCGTGTCAAACTGCTGAAATCACGTGACTTTGGCGATCCAAACCGCTGAATCGACTCACTGATTCATACCGCTCTGAACCGACTCACTGATTCATACCGCTCTGAACCGCTGAATCGACTCACTGATTCATACCGCTCTGAACCGACTCACTGATTCATACCGCTCTGAACCGCTGAATCGACTCACTGATTCATACCGCTCTGAACCGCTGAATCGACTCACTGATCCATAATGCTCTGAACCGCTAAATCGACTCACTGATTCATAATGCTCTGAACCGCTGAATCGACTCACTGATTCATAATGCTCTGAACCGCTGTATCGACTCACTGATTCATAATGCTCTGAACCGCTGTATCGACTCACTGATTCATAACACTCTGAACCACTGTATCGACTCACTGATTCATAATGCTCTGAACCGCTGTATCGACTCACTGATTCATACCGCTCTGAACCACTGTATCGACTCACTGATTCATAATGCTCTGAACCGCTGTATCGACTCACTGATTCATAAAGCTCCGAAGCTTCATGATGCCGTGTTTTGAAATCGGTCATAGCTATAGAAGTCGTTATTTAGGTTTTTTTTGCGCACAAAAACTATTCTCGTCGCTTTATAAAGTTATTGTAGAACCACTGTAGTGAGATGGACTTTGTAACGACGTCTTTAGTGTCTTTTAAGGGTCTTGAGAGTGTAAAGTGCATTGAGCCAATGGAGGCCTTTCAGAGCATCAGATTTACACTAAAATATCTTCATTTGTGTCTGAAGATGAACGGAGGTCTGACGGGTGTCCAACGACATGAGGGTAAGTAATTAATGACAGAATTTACATTTTTGGGTGAACTAACCCTTTAATGTCTTGTAGGCTACAAGTCAGGATGGGCAAGTGACAGATGCTTGGCAAGGGTTGATGGTCCTTCATCAGTTTTAGAAGCAAAGTAATTCCAAATGTCTCTTCTACTCCTCACGTTATTAATTAGTTTTGGGCGTGTTGAGTGAGATTCAAATGTTGTCACGTTTGCCGGTTTCGCATCAGTTTGAGTAGCGTACTATGGGTAGGGAACAGCAGCATATACCGAAATTAGCAATATCGTGATATCGCACCGTTTGAAATTAAATATACTCCGGTATTTTCCCAGTACTGGTACATCCCTAAAACACACACCAAAAACTGGCTTTGATTCGGTTGTTCTGAAGGTATAAAAAATTATTTCGCCTTTATGCAACAATTTCTTCACGTCTGTGTCAGTCTCCTGCGATGTTGACGTAGTAAACACAGTGCAGAGCTTCCGGGTTCTACACCAGAACGCTGGCTCACCATTAGCCGACGCTGTACACACGACGAACT
Source organism: Gobio occitaniae (assembly GCA_033150135.1). NCBI lineage: Eukaryota > Metazoa > Chordata > Actinopteri > Cypriniformes > Gobionidae > Gobio > Gobio occitaniae. Next base: position 30,390 of record JARQWZ010004114.1, on the reverse strand, counting down.
GGCCAATAGTGAGCCGGCGTTCTGGTGTAGAACCCGGAAGCTCTGCACTGTGTTTACTACGTCAACATCGCAGGAGACTGACATGGAAGAGATGAGATTGATGCATAAAGTCGTTATTTTTGGGGGGGTTTTCGCACTAAAGTATTCTCGAGGCTTCATAACATTAAGGCTGAACGACTGGAGTCACATGGACTATTTTAACCATGTCTTTACTTCCTTTCTGGAGCTTGAAAGTTGCAATGACCTGACTTTGCAATCTATGTGTGGTTAAGAAAGCTCTCGGATTTCATCAGAAATATCGAAAGAAGGTCTTATGTGTTTGGAACGACATGAGGGTGAGGAATTAATGACAGAATTTCCTTTTTTGGGGTGAACTAACAAAACCAAACCACTCCAGTTTACTTCCACCTTCATGAGCATCATGTCCAACTCACTTCTCAGCCAGAGCCCAGTCCTCCTGGATCTGTCTCTGCCGGGCTTTCTGGTACTCCTCCCTCCAGCACTTGGAGCACAGGCCCTGCCAGGCAGCGTTGCCATAGTAACCGCAGCCTTTCTTGCACAGCAGCTCTGATTGGTCCACATGGATCCCCCGTCTCTCCGAGCGCTGACTCATTGTGTCCTGTTTGTCTGGATAAAGAAACAGGTTTGACAACTGAATCTGCAGACATTACATAATGTGCTGTGCAAAGACATGCAGAACACACACAGCACAGACGTCAACACTGCCAAACACGAGACAAAAGGAGTCATTTCAATAATCTGAGCAGCGCTAAAGACAAACTAATGTGAATATCCAATATTGACACTGTAGATGGAGATTTACGCGCATGCGCGTGAAACATCTTCAGATGATATCAGTGATTATAATGCGAATGAAATGTAAAAGTGAGTGAGTAGTTCAAACATGTTTGATACCGTCTCTTATAGCTTTATTTAAATAAAGATTTAAAAACACAAACACAATCCGATCATAAATGATGACATGACATTAAACTCCGTCACATAATGACATCGTTCGTTCAATACCGGGGGTTGTAGCATATTTTAACTGCTAACTAAACATTTATTAAATGTCTAATGAATATATTATCAACAGAGAATAACATTAAATGCGATTTAATCCGCTGTTGTGCTAGCTTGAGGCGGACGCGTCAAGCTAGCACAACAGCTACGTGGCTAAAAACAAACCCAATAACTCATTGTCAGCCAATATATAAGATACATATGCAAAATTACGTCTAAAACTACATTAAACAAAACATTTAAAAGGCAAGTTTTCGTGTGTAATGTTAATGTACCGGACAGCGACACATTACCTCGTCAGCGGTCTCTTCTCCCGGTCACGATGACATCATATGCGCGCGACCGGTGTATGCGCTGTGTGGGCGGGGCTATATGTGGGCGTGGCTCCAAATGTAAACAATCACAGCAATGCATTCCCTTTTGTACTTTCGTTTTCCAATATAATAAGCATTATTATAAACGTTTAAGATGATACAACGCCCTAATAAATTGCAAAATATATGGTTTATTATCAGCACAATAAGAGCCAGTACAATAATGCCATTCAAACAATATTCACCAAATGTACAACAAAGAACAAATATGCATCGGTTTAAACTGGAGCAACACAAAATAAACCGGGCAAAAATAACGCCCAGTTAGGATTATCAAATGCATTTTATCTCATATTAAGATATTCTGCTGCCAAAACACAAGAGAGCTCATGCAACGTCATGTGGCCTTCACAGCTCTCACAGAGACGGAGGTTTCACATGACTCAATACTGCTAAATCATATCCAATAGTTGAGGGTTATGGCAATTAAAAGCATAGACGAAAGCTATTGGCAGCAGAAAATAATTCCATAAAGTGTCCAAGTATCAAAACAGGCAATCTGACCTGCAATAAGGTGGCTAACAGTCGTTTAGTACAAGTTTAAATATATATATTTCTTTTGATTCATATTCAGGACATGTCATGTTCAATGTAGTAGGTAAACTTATTCTTAAAAAATACATTTTAAAAGTTTTTTTTTTTTTACATAAATCGAAAATTGTATGCTTGCCTAGTGGTGATTATTTCAGAAGGCTTTATGTGAAGCTGTAAATATCAGACCTTTGTATTAGTTAAAGTCAGCATCCGCATGATCTATAGTGCTCATTATTGGGTGAGGTGGGGTCAAATCGTTTTAAAATACTGCAGGTTTCCTTCACAAGTCCAGTCGATTGATTCTCTGATCAAACTGTTAATACATTCATTACACCGAACACATACTTTTGCAGAGATGTCGTAATATAATTAGAACAGAAAACACTGTTTCACATAAATTCACTTCCTCTGAAGACAATTCCAGAAAACCCAACGACAGCTGGGACGGATTGCTTAAAGGGATAGTTCACCCAAAAATGAAAATTAGCCCATGATTTACTCTCCCTCAAGTCATCCGAGGTGTGTATGACATTCTTCTCTCAGACGAATACAATCGGAGTTATATTACAAAAGTCCAGGCTAATCCAAGCTTTATAATAGCAGTAATAGTTGCTCTGTTTTTGAAGTGCATAAAAAAATGCATCTATCCATCATATAACTGCTCCACGCGGCTCTGGGGTGTTAATAAAGGCCTTCTGAAGCGAATCAATGCGTTTGTGTAAGAAAAACATCCATATTTAAAACTTTATAAAGTAAAGTTCCAGCCGATCGCCTTCTGTGGAAAAGTGTTGAATGTTGAAAGTGAAACTCAAGATGCAAACATGACGTCTGACGAGCGGACCTGGTCGCGTTTGTCTTTCGATTGGAAGGGGAACTTTCAACACTTTCTCCATAAATTAAACAACGAAAAGCGGTCGGCCGAAACTTTACTTTACATTGAGTGAGTTTTTCTTTAACAAACGCATCGATTAACTTCAGAAGGCCTTTATTAACACCCCAGAGCTGTGTGGAGCAGTTATATGATGGATAGATGCATTGTTTATGCACTTCAAAAACAGAGCAACTATTACTGCAATTATAAAACTTGGATTAGCCAGAACTTTTTTAACATAACTCAGATTTTATTTGTCTGAATGAAGAAGGTCATACACACCTCGGATGACTTGAGGACGAGTAAATCATGGGCTAATTTTCATTTTTGGGTGAACTATCCCTTTAAGTTAAACAATTACCTACAAAAAAACTAGAGCTGCCCATAAAGGAAATTTGGGGTTGCGAACTTGCAGTTTCATGAAGGAACAAAACAGCGACAGCTGAAAGGGTGTCATTATTGTTCCCTTGGAGTGGGATTCCATGATTTGGCTGGTTCATTGTAACCGCAGACAGCAGCAAACGTCACGTGCATCTCTTGTTAAAACACCTTCACCACCAGGTGATCTTAAACTCATAGATGGGCCTTTTGCAGTAGTAGTGGTTGATGAGATGTTTGTCACACACGCCGATGCATTGCTGGTCCGCAGAGATGCCCCGATCTGCCAGGTCGCTCACTATGCAGTGAAGAAGGTCATAAACATCCGCCACCGCCTCCCAGGGCCCGAAGGACACGTCGACCTCACAATGGTGCTCAAACAGCTTGGCCTCGCTCTCCGATCGCTCAAACCGCAGCGAGTTGAACAGCGGCCTCTCATACGGGGTGATGGGCATCTCCTCCTTGTACACGCAGATCTTCAGTTTGGCGAAGCGAGCCTTCCTCTGCATGGCACGAAGTTTCGCGATCTCCACAATGCGCTCGAGATTCTCTGGATGGAAATGAAAAATGCGTTATTCATTTATCATTTTTAGGGGTGTAACAATTGCAATATCGCAAAATAAAAAGCAGCATGCATTGTGGATAGTGATAGCGTATATATATATATATATATTAGGGCTGTCAAAAGATTAATTGCGATTAATCGCATCCAAAATAAAAGTTTGTGTTTACATAATATATGTGTGTGTACTCTGTTAATTATTATTTATATATAAATACACACACATTCATGTATATATTTAAGAAATATTTGCATGTATATACATTTAAATAATCTATAATATATATAAATATAAATGTTTTATATATAAAAATAATATTTTTTTCTTAAATATTTACATGCTTGTGTGTGTATTTATATATAAATACTAATTAACAGAGTACACACACATATATTACGTAAACACAAACTTTTATTTTGGATGCGATTAATCGCGATTAATCTTTTGACAGCCCTAATATATATATATATATATATATATATATATATATATAGTAATAAACCCAGAAAGTCACACTGTTTACCTTCCATGTTTGATAATTATCATTAATACTTTTAAAATAAAATACATTATTTAAAGGGATAGTTCACCCAAAAATGACAATTATCCCATTATTTACTCACCCTTAAGCTTTCCTAAGTGTATATGATCTGAACTGCATTGTTTAATGTTTCATGTGCTGCACTTATAATGTTAGTATGATTTTTACATCAAAAACTGTCATAATTTAGAAATAAAACCCTGATTTTAGCCTCTGATTTGAACGTTCTGTTTGAAGGGGCGTGTCTGCTGTGAGACTTCAGTGTAAACGCCCACTGCTGTGATTGGCCGCTGTGAGACTTCAGTGTAAACGCCCACTGCTCCAGCTAGCCTAGCTTAGCACAAAGACTGGAGGTAAATGGCTCCAGCTAGCCTAGCTTAGCACAAAGACTGGAGGTAAATGGCTCCAGCTAGCCGACTGCTCAATAAGAGACAAAATAACGCCAACATTTCCCTCTTTACATGTTGTGATGTGTGTAGTTACATCATGTACTAAGACCGACGTTGGTGTTATTTTGTCTCTTATTGAGCAGTAGGCTAGCTGGAGCCATTTACCTCCAGTCTTTGTGCTAAGCTAGGCTAGCTGGAGCCATTTACCTTCAGTCTTTGTGCTAAGCTAGGCTAGCTGGAGCCATTTACCTCCAGTCTTTGTGCTAAGCTAGGCTAGCGGTGGGTGTGTCAGACAGAGTTATGGCACGGAGATGAGAATGGTGTGAATGGACTGATCTAACTCTGGGGGATACAGGGAATAAGATAAAGTCACAAAAAGTCGGCGTATTCGTTTAAATGTTTACCATATGTGTTATAAGTAATAATTTAAAAACGGACTATATTAACTCTGGCTTTGTTCAGAGAGCCGTATTGTGAGATAATTATCGTGTATCGAACCAAATCGTGACATGAGTGTATTGTTACACCCCTAATTATTTAATTTTACCTTTATAATAGGGCAAGAGATCAAGAAAAGCCTGTCGCACTTTCTCTCCGGTGAGTGGCTGCGTGTCTTCCAGGCTTTCCAAAAGAGGGCCAAGAGCGTAATACTGGGCTTCCCTGTGGACCGCTCGAACACGGTCCCGCTGGGGCAGCTCACCTTCCCGCAAGAAGTTCAGAATATCCCTAAAGCCACACAAGTGTGTATATATATAAGCACTTCTGATAAGCATGCGATCTCAGAGCAGTTATTTACAGTTTTTTTACAGACGCTAGGACACATTTCTCAATACTTGGGTCACTTTTGCAAAACTCTTCCCACAGTAAGCACAACAGAAGTCTATGTGGGCTAAACTGAGGATCAATCATCATTGCTTTGGCACAAAATGCTTTCAATGACTACATCTCTCAAATCTCATGAATTCTTTTCTCACTCAGCCAAAACTCAATCTGCACATGCTCACATACTGTTTTCAAAAGTGTTAAACTTATGTTCAAAACAATAACATAATACAAAACTGAATAAGACAGCAACTTGCTACATTCCTACAGTAATATTTTAATGAAATATATTTTAAATCTTAAAATGAAATGCTATAAAAACAATTGGACATTTGGACCAGCCACAGCTGATTCTCATTGTACAACCCCAAATCAGAAAAAGTTGGGACAGTATGGAAAACGCAAAAAAAAAAAAAAAAAGAAGTGATTTCTAAATTTACTTTGACTTGTATTTCATTGCAGACAATATGAACAAAAAATATTTCATGTTTTGTCTGGTCAACTTCATGTCATTTGTAAATATGCATCCTTTCCTGTCATTCAGACCTGCAACACATTTCAAAAAAAGTTGGGACAATAAAGCATTTTCCACTTTGTAATGTTGCCATTCCTTTTCACAACACTTAAAAGACGTTTAGGGACTGAAGACACCAAGTGATGAAGTGTTTCAGGAGTAATTTTGTCCCATTCTTCCTGCAAATAAGTCTTAAGGTGGGCAACAGTACGGGGTCTTCGTTGTCACATTTTGCGCTTCAAAATGCGCCACACATTCTCTATTGGAGACAGTCAAGTACCCGAACCCTCTTCCTCCGCAGCCAGGACTTTGTAATGTGTGCAGAATGTGGTTTTGCATTGTCTTGTTGAAATATGCATGGACGTCCCTGGAAAAGATGTCTTCTTGAAGGCAGCATATTATGCTCCAAAATCTCTATGTACTTTTCAGCATTAATGGTGCCTTCACAGAAGTGTTACCTTTGACACAACCCCATACCATGACAGACCCTGGCTTTTGGACTTGTTGCTGGTAACAGTCTGGATGATCCTTTTCTTCTTTGGTCCGGAGCACACGGCGTCCATTCCTCCCAAAAAATACCTGAAATACTGATTCATCTGACCACAGTACACGTTTCCACTGTGTGATGGTCCATCCCAGACGCCCAGAGAAGTCGACGGCGCTTCTGGACACTGTTAACATAGGGCTTCCTTTTGGCACAGTACAGTTTTAACTGGCATTTGTGGATGTAACTACGTATTGTGGTACTTGACAAAGGTTTGCCAAAGTAGTCCTGAGCCCATGTGGTGATATGGCTTCTAGATGAATGACGATTCTTGATGCAGTGCCGCCTGAGGGATCGGAGATCACGGTTGTTCAGCTTAGGCTTGCGTCCTTGTCCTTTACGCACTGAAATTCCTCCAGATTCCTTGAATCTTTTAATTATGTTATGCACTGTTGAATGTGAAATATCCAAATCTCTTAATCTTTCTTTGAGGAACATTGTTTTTAAACATTACAATAATTTTCTCACGTATTTGTTGGCAAACTGGCGATCCTCGGCCCATCTTTGCTCCTAAAGGATTAGACCTTTCTTGGATGCTGCTTTTGTACCAAATCATAATTACAATCACCTGTTTCAAATCACATCATTATTTAACCATTTGACCTCATTACTAGCCCTAAATTGCTCCTGTCCCAACTTTTTTTGAAATGTGTTGCAGGTCTGAATGACAGGAAAGGATGCATATTTACAAATGACATGAAGTTGACCAGACAAAACATGAAATATTTTGTGTTCATATTGTCTGCAATGAAATACAAGTCAAAGTAAATTTAGAAATCACTTCTTTTTTTTTTTTTGCGTTTTCCATACTGTCCCAACTTTTTCTGATTTGGGGTTGTAGATGGTGGATGGTGTGTATACTAATTCTTGTATTTTGGAATTACTCAGTGCAAAAAAATAAGAAATGACGAATTCTGCATTATTTCTGATTCATTACAGTAACATATATTGCAGTGAATTATAAACAGAGATGTGTCCTTGAACATTGTATAATGCTACATGTTGTGTGTGTTTTTTAGGTCATTGTTTTGTGGGTGATAATGTGTGTTTGTCGACTGTCAACCTTTGCTAGTGTTCTGGAAGAATGAGTTAATCTGAGACCTGAAGGAAGTGTTTTGGTAGTTGTAGTGCATTTTGAATGTGAAATGAACTGCTTTGCCAAGCTGAAAGTTGGTTAGGAGAACTGTGAGTTTTGCAAAAGTGACCTAAGTATTGAGAAATGTGTCCTAGCGTCTGTAAAAAACTGAAAGTAATCCACTGAGGAAATCATTAAAACAAAAGCTAAGTGCAGATAATCATAATGTTTGCTTTGTATTTTTGGGTACTGGGCATAATCTGATATCCAGTAATGTAAACACGAACCCAAAATATGCTCCATCTCGGTCGATGAAGTACCGGCCCTCTGCGTCCCGGGGAATGTGGTGGCGGCCGCTGAACATGGCGGAGAGCATCGTGTCCTCGAACCGCCGCAGAGTCGACAGACGAGTGGTGAAATATGTGCCTCCGACATTTAGAGGGATGACCTCGGGGAACTGTGGAGAGAGGGAGAGAGAGAGAGAGAGAGAGAGAGAGAGAGACAGAGAGAGAGAGAGAGAGGGAGAGAGAGAGAGAGAGAGAGAGAGAGAGAGAGAGAGAGAGAGAGAGACAGAGAGAGAGAGAGAGAGAGAGAGAGAGAGAGAGAGAGAGAGAGAGAGAGAGAGAGAGAGAGAGAGAGAGAGACAGAGAGAGAGAGAGAGCTGACATTAGTCTGAATGTGCACAACAGCTCAAAGGTTTGGGTAAGTCTCTAATGGTCAGTAAAAATAATGAGAAAACGTTTTACACTTTAAAATAACTGTTTTCTATTTTATAGTAACTTCTTGAAAGTTTGTGAACTCCTTGCAGAATCTGTGTAAAATAAGAGGGGTCGTAGACAATGCATGTTATTTTTTTTATTTTGTGCTGTCCTGAATAAAATATTTTACATAAAAGATGTTTACAGATAGACAAAAAAAAAAACAGCTGATTCTTAATCCTGTGTGTCGTTCCCTGATGATCCATGGCTGTGTGTGTGTGTGTGTGTGAGTGTACTGGTAATCCCTACGTTATGGGGACAAAATGTCCCCACAAAGATGGCAATATCCGAAATCCTCATCCTTGTGGGGACATTTTTAGGTCCCCATGAGGAAAACATTTTGACGATGTAAAAATGCAGAATGTCTCCTGTGATGGGCAGGTTTAGGGGCAGGGGCAGTGTGTGTGTGTGTGTGTGTGATGGGTAGGTTTAGGGGCAGTGTGTGTGTGTGTGTGTGTGTGTGTGATGGGTAGGTTTAGGGGCAGTGTGTGTGTGTGTGTGTGTGTGTGTGTGTGTGATGGGTAGGTTTAGGGGCAGTGTGTGTGTGTGTTTGATGGGTAGGTTTAGGGGCAGAGTGTGTGTGTGTGTGTGTGTGTGTGTGTGTGTGTGTGTGTGTGTGTGTGTGTGTGTGATGGGCAGGTTTAGGGGCAGGGGCAGTGTGTGTGTGTGTGTGTGATGGGTAGGTTTAGGGGCAGTGTGTGTGTGTGTGTGTGATGGGTAGGTTTAGGGCCAGGGGCAGTGTGTGTGTGTGTGTGTGTGTGTGTGTGTGTGTGTGTGTGTGTGTGTGTGTGTGTGTGTGTGTGTGTGTGTGTGTGTGTGTGTGTGTGTGTGTGTGTGTGTGTGTGAGAGAGAGTATTTGTGAGTGAGTGAGTGAGTGTGTGTGAGAGAGTATTTGTGAGTGAGTGAGTGAGTGTGTGTGTGTTAGAGAGAGAGAGAGAGAGTGTGTGTGTGTGTGTGTGTGTGTGTGTGTGGGCATGTTTTCGTGAAATATCAGGACACAAATGTGTATAATGACATGGGTATGACATAGTTATTACAAAAAGAGGGTGAAATATGAGGACGTTCCCCATGTCCTCACTTTTCAAAATGCTTATAAATCACACAGAACAAGTTTTTTTTCACAGAAAGTGAACTGCACAGTCTCCTGTGAGGGCTAGGTTTAGGGGCAGGGACAGTGTAAGGGGATAGAAAATACGGTTTGTACGGTATAAAAACCATTACGCCTATGGAATGTCCTCACATTTCACAAAAACAAACATGTGTGTGTGTGTGTGTGTGTGTGTGTGTCGTTCCCTGATGATCCACGGCTGTGTGTGTGTGTGTGTGTGTGTGTGTGTGTGATGACCCTTTAAACTGACCAACGTTCTTCAGAAAAATCCTCCAGGTCCTGAAAGCATCTTCTGCATATTTTAACCCTCTCCAGCACACCTCTCTCTCTCTCTGTGTGTGTGTGTGTGTGTGTGTGTGTGTGTCGTTCCCTGATGATCCACGGCTGTGTGTGTGTGTGTGTGTGTGTGTGTGTGATGACCCTTTAAACTGACCAACGTTCTTCAGAAAAGTCCTCCAGGTCCTGAAATCATCTTCTGCATATTTTAACCATCTCCAGCACACCTCTCTCTCTCTCTCTCTCTGTGTGTGTGTGTGTGTGTGTGTAGTGACTGTGTGATTCTGAGATCTGAGGACGACTGAGGGACTCAAACACAACTATTAAAAAAGCTTCCCACATTCACTGATGCTCCAGAAGGAAACACGACACATTAAGAGCCAGGGGTGAACACTTTTGCATTTGAAGATCAGGATAAACTGAACTTAATTTGTCTTTTAGGAAACATGAGTATCTTCTGTTGCTTCTGAAGGGCAGCACACACAAAAAATATTTAAACAAAATAAGAAAAATGTGGACATCTTCATCCTGTGCAAAAGTGTTCACCCCCGGCTCATCGTCAGTGAATGTGTGAAGCTTTTTTAATAGTTGCGTTTCATGTAAAATATCTAATTCAGGACAGCACTAAATAAAAAAACAACATGCATTTTGTATGATTGTGTAAACCGGGATATATTTTTTCAGGATTCAGGAGAACATAATTTATTTCAAATAGAAATGTTATGTAACATTAATTCATAAAGCGTACATATTATAATATATATCACTGTAATGAAATTAATCACCAATATGTAACTTTTGAAGTATTAAAGAACGCGGTTCAATTTTTAAATAATAAACAAAGGTGTTGGACTAATCATATTACACATCTTGATTACTTCAAAACACGATTAGTTTAATCCAGCTGATATGATTTGATTGACGTGCGACTGAACCAATCAAAGGCGACGTCCACCCGCCCCGCTGGGCTAAAGGACCAATCAGAGCGCAGTAATCGGTACGCAAACACGCTCAATACATCTGTTGACTATGGAAACGCTCATGATTATCGCCAAACGCTGGGGAACTACACGGTTCCTCAGAGGATTTCTGAGGGGGAAAACACAGCTAAATATATAAATCACACTTCTAGTACAACAAACTACTCCGTGATGGTGATAATAATAGCACATTCTCGTTAAACCTCGGGGATTTACCTCCTCAGGTGCGTCTAAGGTGCGAAGGGACTTCCCTAGATGAAGATTAGGGACGGGTCTAGCCGGTTTGCGGTGCTCGTCTTCAGCGGAGTCCATCGCATCTCCCGGTTTCTCGGTGTCACTCGCAGCCGAGAACACCACCATCACCCTCGGCTGAGGAGGGACCGTCCGCCCCTCCTGCGCGAACCTCCTCACCCGCGATGCTGCCATTTGGAGCGGAGCTGCGGCGCTGGAGGAAAGCGGAGGCGGTTCTCCGTTCGCTTCTCCTGCTCCATTCTGCTGCATACACACACCACAGCAGGCCTGATAGTAGTTCAGATTAAGGCCAGCGATTGTTACGATGTCCAGGTCTGTGTACCGGAGCACGGCAGCGCGAGAGGTGTGGTCTACGGGCCGATCAGGTGGATGTGAGGCTGCTCCGGTGCTCGGTAGTATCCAGTAAAGCACGTACGCAAATTGCGTAAGCGGCAGCGCGCTCGGCTGGAATGTTTTCAGCTGTGTACTCCGCTACCGGCGTAAACACAAATAGAGATTTACAAACGAGCGTAACTTGCGTACACGTAGTTCAGCAGGCTTCACTTTTATGTAGGGCAGAGATCTATGTGTGTGTGTGTGTGTGTGTGTGTGTGTGTGTGTGTGTAGCTGGGTAAATTCGAAAACTGATTAAAATTACACAACAAATATTGTAGTTAGTAATGTAATCTGACTACTTTTGACCTAACATCAAATTGATTTGAGTAGCATAATATTTTTAATATAAAAATACAAAGAGAAAGAAAATATATTCCATTCTTTATCAACAATATGAAGTGCGTTAAATATTACATTATGTCAGGGTTTCCCAGACCGGGGTTCCTGTGCTGTTAAGTAATTAAAAATATTAAATGTAAAAAAATAATTGTACAATACAAAAATAAAACACTACTAAAAGATTAAAAATATATATTTTATTTGTTTGCCTGCATGTCATGTGACCGATAATCGGAGAACCGTGAACTTAATTTTATTATTTTTATTGAATTAATTTTTATTACTTCAAGTAAATATATTGGGTCAAAGAGATTTCAGGAATCTCTGCAGTGAATTGTGTTGGAAAGACACACGCCTTCCAAAGACATTAATGCTAAATCACTCATAATTCATATAATATTTAAACTTTTTAAATCATTCATAATTCAGATAATAATTACACTTTTTAAATCACTAATAATTCATATAATAATTAAACTTTTTAAATCATTCATAATTCAGATAATAATTACACTTTTTAAATCACTCATAATTCATATAATAATTACACTTTTTTTTTTTGTTACTTATTTTTTTTTTTTATTTTGAATGTTCTTCAAATCTCCTTTTACAACAATTACTTGCACACAGAAACAATATCCTTTACAGGGGATCATAACATTCACGCATCCTTACATGTATGATCACTTCCGCAGAAAAATATTTCCAAAGGTACAAGGAAAAGAAGAAATAAGAAATTATTAACAACATTTAAAGTAAACAATTTGAACAAACCATAATTACACTTTTTTTTAAAAAATGCTGGGGTTGTTTCAACCCAAAGTTGGGTCAAATATGGACAAACCCAACTGTTGGGTTAAATATTCAATTAAAAAATGTAACCCAACGGCTGGATTTGTCCATATTTGACCCAACTTTGGCATGAAACAGCCCAGAGTGTAATGTGTGAATCAGGAGTTGATTAGATGTACAATGTTAAGGAAACTCTTGATTGTTAATCCAGTGATCAGTTTGTGTGTGTCTCGGTTTTCAGTGATAGTCACATGACCAGTCAAGGGTCCGGGTTTTTGGCTGGACAGTCCCGATTTTAAGCCTCTCCGGCGAAGCCTCAAGCCGGACACTCATTTGTCCTCCTTTTTGGAGTTGCGCTGAATTGGCCTATAATAACTGATTCCGAACATTGGTTAAAAATGTAAACAAGCCTCCACGACCTGGGGCCTGTACCATGAAGCCGGTTTAGCTGCTAGCCAGATATGTTTAAGCTTAGTTTGTGCTAATCCTGGGTTTTATGTGGTGGTTTGGCTTTTAGCTCTGTTGATCTCCACAGTATCTTACACTCCACGGCTGACCTGCTCCAGGGCAGGTTATGTTCTGGATAAGAGATCTCAAACTGAAATTATTAGACCAATCAGCTGTGAGCAAAGTGACACACCTGATGCAATAAAGCCACTGTTTCTACTCCACATTAAAGGTCACTACAGAGCAAATGGGTTTTAAAGACTAAAGCGTCTGGCTTTTAACAATGCTTATTTATAATAATATTAATAATTTTAATGATTTAGATATCATTTATGTAATTATTATACCCTTAAAAGGTATATATATATATATATATATATATATATATATATATAAGGTCCTACAAATAAGCTTTAAAATCAATAAAAAAAGCTATAAAAATGACTGCATGTGAGCTTCAAATCTCTCAATATATCAACTAAACTAACTTCATAACTTTTACTTGCACTGACTAGGTAAGATTTTTCTTAAAGTTGTCCACTTTTATAGACAGCTCTTTTCTTCTTCCTGTGTACATTTGTTTAAATTCTTAATATTTTTCAATCATGTATATTCTCCAGAAGAGAGAAATGAATCTCGCTGCTTCTCTCGCGAGAAGTGAATCTCAGTGTCACTGATCCACAGCGTGTGATTGGCTGTTCACTGATGATGTCACTGCTAAACTCCTAAACTCAGGATCAAAGCCTGAATAGATTGGTTTGGTTCTGTCAAGTCGAAACTAATCCTGTAACCCTGAGTTTGTTAAACTACCATCATGGTACAGGCCCCAGCTGGCTACGTCATATAACGTTAACATGCCGAAACGTCTCCTCATTTAATCCGGAATGGACAAAAGAGCACAAATTTATATCAAAAAACATTAGAGACGCTTTTCATGGATTTTGCACTGTGTCGCTGTGAAATGTTATGTTTTCAGGCACTGTGCCAGGGGCCTGTACCATGATGGTAGTTTAACAAACTCAGGGTTACAGGATTAGTTTTGAGTTGACAAAACCAAACCAATCTATTGAGGCTTTGTTTGTCCCATGATGCCGATCATCAGTTTCTCTGTCATCTCAGGCTTTGATCCGGAGTTTAGCTGTGACATCAGTAGTGAACAGCCAATCACACGCTGTGGATCAACTGTGATTAATTTCTCTCTTCTGCAGAATATTACATGATTGAAAAATATCAAGAATTTAAACAAATTTACACAGGAAGAAGAAAAGAGCTGTCTATGATAGTGGACAACTTTAAGAAAAATCTTACTTAGTCAGTGCAAGTAAAAGTTATGAAGTCAGTTTAGTTGATATATAGAGAGAATTGAACATTTAAACTCACATGTAGTAATTTTTATAGCTTTATTGATTTTAAAGCTTATTTGTATGACCTTTTATATAGGCTATTTATATTAATTTTAACTAAGTGCATATTAATGATTGATTAACTAAAATGATACATGTGTAATTGATTAAATGTATAATAATTACATAAATGATATCCAAGTCATTCAAACTTATTTTTATAATAAATAAGCATTGTTAAAAGCCATACGCTTTAGTCTTTAAAACCCATTTGCTCTGTAGTGTCCTTTAATGTGGAGTAGAAACAGTGGCTTTATTGCATCAGGTGTGTCACTTTGCTCACAGCTGATTGGTCTAATCATTTCAGTTTGAGATCTCTTATCCAGAACATAACCTGCCCTGGAGCAGGTCAGCCGTGGAGTGTAAGATACTGTGGAGATCAACACAGCTAAAAGCCAAACCACTACCTAAAACCCAGGATTAGCACAAACTAAGCTTAAACATATCTGGCTAGCAGCTAAACCGGCTTCATGGTACAGGCCCCAGGTTGCATGAAGCTAGCTGAACAAACTCTTGAGTTTAAGAGGAGGTTTACAGTTGACAAATCCAGATAAATCCAACCTGGCTTAGATCAAGGTAAACGGTTTCTCAAAGCTTGGTATAAACGTTCTCTGTCAACTCGGGTTTATCCAGAGTTTGCGATTAACTGTGAAGCACCTACAATGCACCTGAAAGTGACACGTGCGGCAAACAGCCAATCACAGTGTCCGTTTGATTCACTTCTCGCAAGAGAGACGGCGCAATTCACTTCTCTTCTGAAGATTGAGCGATCGTTTTGAAAATGATCATGAGATTAAATGCGTTTACAAAGCAGGAATAAACATTAATGCTGCGGCTGAAAGAATATCTGACTATAGCATGATGTGAATCAAAGAAATATGCCTAATAATTATAGGTTCACAAAGAGCTCAAATGAATACACGTTGTTTAAAAGAATTATGAATGCATGCATTATATTTATATTAGGCTACTTAATTATTATATGAATATATTATATTAATTAAAAGTAATTATAATTAATAGAATATAAATATAATAATTAAATACCACCAAAAGATGAGCAATTTTGTCTCTAAAGTTTTTTCACTATAAACTGCTTTCATTTGGAACGAGAGATACAGAGGGTGTGGCTTTATTGGGGGTTCATCTTTACTTGCAGCTGATTGGTCCAGTTTGGGTTTGCGATCTCTAACCCAGAATAAAACCTGCTCCAGCGCAGGTTAGCTGTGTAGTGTAAGTTACTATGGTGATGAACACTGTTAAAAACCAGTCCACCTTCTTGAGCCCGAGAAACCAGTTTGCTCAAAGTAATCTCAAACTTTCTTGGGACAGCTTTGTGCAACAGACCACAGAAGTCTAGAAATGTTATGTTTTCAGACACTTTGCACTGCTTCATCTCAGTGGTCAGTTTTTGAAACACATCACAATGTCTTGAATAAATACAAATACTGTGAACCAGGGCTGGCCCGAGCCTTTATGGGGCCCTAAGCAGAATTTTATTTGGGGGCCCCTTGGTGCCACCAATACGACTGACTATTGTCAGTTCTTGATAATGCGCACATTATCAATGTTATTAGATGTAGCTGTGTTGCTTACATCATGTCTGCCTGACTCATGTTTTTACCCTCATACGGTTTTTAATTGTAACAGTAGCAAACCCACAAGAGTGGTCAGATGTTAAAGGGTAGTTCACCCAAAAATGAAAATTCTGTCATTAATTCCTCACCCTCATGTCGTTGGACACCCGTCAGACCTCCGTTCATCTTCAGACACAAATGAAGATATTTTAGTGTAAATCTGATGCTCTGAAAGGCAGAGGTGGACAGTAGCTAAGTACATTTACTTGAGTACTGTACTTAAGTACACTTTACTTGTATCTGTACTTTACTGAAGTATTATTTTTTAGGGAAACTTTTACTTTTACTTCACTACATTTGAAAGACAAATATTGTACTTTTTACTCCACTACATTTCTATAAAGATCCTCAAAGTCGAAAGTAATTTCTGTAGCAGCTTTAAAAGTTTTTTGTTGTTGTTGTTTTTTCAGACAGCCTATCAGTAATCACGCTTGTATACGGTCATGTGAAGTTTCCCAACATTTTTTGAACACTGATCAGTTTATAGCAAAATGGAAGAAAGTGGTTCCTCTGTGAAGTGTGTGCACCCATGGCCAAACTTAAAAAGTATGTTTCAGTTTTCTGAAAAGATTAAAGATGAGTTTAGTTGGCATACAATTGATCAAAAATGTAAACTTTTGGGAGAAAGGGAAAAGTAAACAGTTGGGAGAACATCGGATGTGTATCAGTGTATTGGATCCGTGCATTTGGCCTTAAAGTGACAGCAGCTTTGTGTAACTTTTATACAAGTATTGAAATGAGTTTAAGGTAGTCGTATGCTAACATGTCGGATTGAGCTTCACTGACTGGCTTAAACCACCATAGTGGCATAATGTGCATTTATACAACAATAATAAAATAATGCATTGACATAAAAAATGAAATTTACTTTTGATACTTAAGTACTTTTAAATACAAATACTTCTGTACTTTTACTTAAGTAAAAATCAGTTTGTAGAACTTTTACTTGTAACGGAGTAATATTTGACCAGTAGTACTTTTACTTTTACTCAAGTAATAGAGTTGTGTACTTTGTCCACCTCTGCAGAAAGGCCTCATTGGCTCAATGCACTTTACACTCTCAAGACCCTTAAAAGACACTAAAGACGTCGTTACAAAGTCCATCTCACTACAGTGGCTCTTAGGGTTGGGAACCGAGAACCGGTTCTTATGCAGAACCGAAACTGATTTTTGAAAAATACCAGAACCGCGCGAAATTCCTAAGTTTCGGTTCCGAAAACGGTTCTGGTGCAATGTGTGTGCGAATCGCTGGAAGCGTAGGCTATCCTTTAATAGCGAGTGACAGCCAGTGTTGCCAAGTCCGCGGTTTTCCCACGGAATTGGGCTACTTCAACACTGTTGTCGCGGGCTGTGTTTCATGTCCGCGGGTTGGAGCGACCCCAATTATGTGATATTTAGCCCCGGAAATGCGAATTTTACCGGAGAATCCCCCCTGAAACGCGTTTGGGCTTGTTTTGGGCTAGTTTTGAGTAGCAATTGTGTGGGTTTTGTTGTGAAAACCTGGCAACCCTGGCTCATCTCATCATGAATATTAATTACGTTGCCTGCCGCTTCCAGGAGTGCAATGAACGCAGTTCAGCCTGAAAGCCCTCGTGCTACACATTTACGGTTTTGCGTCAGATATTTTCTCGTTGACCACCAGCATGGCGAAGAGAAAGTCACAGGTATGGATTCATTTCCAAAGAATGAATGATAATGAAGCAAAATCTAACACATGTGAAAAGTTAATAACATGCAATGGAGGCTGCACTAGCAATTTGACAAAACATTTGCTACAGCACAGAGTGCCTCAGGGCTTATACCAGATTTATAGTGAAAGGCCTATATATATATATATGTCAACCGTTGAGTCACCATGGTTTTGGTAAGCGTTTAGGCACAATTACCATTGTAATGCTGAATTTTAATTTATTATTTACAAGTTCACTGAATAACTGAATTACTATTAAATTAATATACAGCTAATTAATAAATATAACTAATAAATATAATTTATAACTTGGTTTTATTCAGAGACAGAGAGATAAAATGTAATAAGACAATTTCAGAGGTGTTCATTTGAATGTACAGTATATGTACAGTACAGCACTTTTTTGACATTGCCAACCTGTAAATTAATTTTAGAGCAAGTAATAAACACAAAATGGATTGTTTGAGTTGCGTATTGTGCCTTTTTCCTTTACCACTATTTGTTTAATAATTTTAATGGAACCGGAATTGTTAGGCGGAACCGGAACCGGAAAATTTCTCACGATTCCCAACCCTAGTGGCTCTACAATAACTTTATGAAGCGACCAGAATAGTTTTTGTGCGCAAAAAAACCCTAAATAACGACTTATATAGTTATGACGATTTCAAAACAAGGCATCATGAAGCTTCGAAGCGTTATGAATCAGTGAGTCGATTCATGATTCGGATTGAGTCGCTTTGGACATAGAACCCTGGCTAACAAGCTAGTATCAATAGTGTCCAGCCAATGGGGCTGCGAGCTCGTGCAGCGCTGTCAGAATCAATCCATGCATATATTAGAAAACGTTTTCAAAAAAAGTGCAGTTTTTTAATTGTTTAAAGGGTTAGTTCATCCAAAAATGAAAATTCTGTCATTAATTACTCACCCTCATGTGGTTGGACACCCGTCAGACCTCCGTTCATCTTCAGACACAAATGAAGATATTTTAGTGTAAATCTGATGCTCTGAAAGGCCTCCATTGGCTCAATGGCACTTTACACTCTCAAGACCCTTAAAAGGCACTAAAGACGTCGTTACAAAGTCCATCTCACTACAGTGGTTCTACAATAACTTTATGAATCGGCGACAATAGTTTTTGTGCGCAAAAAAACCCTAAATAACGACTTATATAGTGATGACGATTTCAAAACACGGCCTCATGAAGCTTCGAAGCGTTATGAATCAGTGAGTCGATTCAGCAGTTTGAATCGCCAAATTTCAGCAGTTTGGCGGTTTGACACGCGATCCGAATCATGATTCGACTCACTGATTCATAACGCTTCGAAGCTTCATGATGCCTTGTTTTGAAATCGTCATCACTATATAAGGGCTGTATTTTCTACGTTTTTCTATTTGGATTTTTAAAAAAAATCTGTATTTATTTTAATAATAATTTTATTTCACATCCTGCCCAATGATGTCCTAAAAACAATGTTGATATTGAAGGCTAAAAACAAATACAGTGAATGTAATGTAGGCATGTATTAATCATTTTGTTTTTTAATTCACTGAACTAAAAATGAAAATAAAAACAAAAGCATATTAGCTTATATTTGATTACCCAATCATAATGGTCACTTTCATAAAAATATACATACTTGTAGGTTTAAAATTCTACATATGGCACATTTATTGTCCAACAACAAATATTTTAGAAATATGTATAGGCCTACTTTAGTCAGAATTATTGCGTTCTATTGCGCTCCGTCTGTTTGGCGCGGATGCGCGCGGCGGCGCTCGCGGGAGTCTGAATTTTAGCGGAGATTCACATGCATAAAGGCTCGTCGTCTCCTGACAGCAAAATGGACATATTTGCATGACTTTCTAACATTTACAGATGGAGATTATCCCTGTGAAATGTAAGTTATGCACTGAGGAAAGCACCACATTTCAAACGCATTAAACACCACAGGTGTCTGTCAGCACAAGAATCTCTCAGAGCATCTGACAGGGCAAGATGCTTTAAACTATAGCCTACGTGTTATCTATATCTTACCAGTTATTTTAAAGCCCTTAATATAAATCATGTGTCATGTTTAGGACAAATTGTATCACACACACACACACACTCTCTCTCTCTCTCTCTCTCTCTCTCTAAAACGCTGCAGAAGCATTTAAATGAGCAAGAGGTAGCGTTACATGGACGTAGGAAAATTAAGACCCGTTTACAATTATTATTTAAGACCTAGAACTCAATACTTCAGCGAATTTAAGACTTTTTAAGGCCTTAAAATTTTGATTTTGAATTTAAAGACATTTAAGACTTTTTAAGATCCCGCGGGTACCCTGATTATCCGTCTGGTTCGCTCAAATCCTGCATTTTCTACAGTTTGAAGAAGGCGGCCGATGCGAGGTAAAGAAAGCATTACCAACGTAACGAGAGAGGGGGGCCACTAAGGGGGATGCAGAGATGTCGCTGCATGTTTATATGACTATTTCTGATTGTTTAAATGATCAGCCCTCGGGGGCCCCCTCAAAATGGGGGGCCCCAGGCAAGTGCCTGCCTTGCCTGCCCTATTGCGACGCCTCTGGATATAATATGTGATTTTAAATATTTAAAATGATATTTTATTGCCTTTTGATTGGTCTTATATTGATGCATATGATCTATAGTAATAATACGTTTTTTAAATGACAGATTTATTTGTTGTTAAGGCAACTTTAGAACTGATTATTTGTTAGGGACGCAAAAGGCACCGATTTCACGGAATCACCCGTCTATTAGACCCTTTTCACATTTCCGGGTTTCTCAGAGCGAAAGTCGTCATAGTTGAGTTAAATATTATCGATAATATTAATATTAACGTTAATATTATACTGCTCTGTGAATGAGAGAATACATTATATATTTTTTTGTGTGCCGATTTACTAGCAAAATAATAACTCCACAATAGTGATTTCACAACTTTAAAAAAGAGGGAAAAATAGAGTGAGATTGATAACGGCATTGAAAAGAGAGAAATATGTTCATTTTTACCATCATAACTTGTTTTTGTAATCTGATGCAAAAGTAATAAAATACAAAGTATTAGTGATATAAATGTATATATTTAAAAAAAGAAATGAAATTACAAAAAGGAAAAATTGCAGGATTAACGATATTGATAACCGTTAAAACGCGTCACCACAGTCTGTGAAAAAAGAATGACCCATAACGATAACCTGAAAGCTCCACCAATCGCTTACATGGAAACATTCTTCTCGCACGTCATTGGCCAGATTTCGCTCAACCTGCAAAGAAGGGCAAATCTAATTGGTCGGTTTGCTGCTAGCGGAAACAGTTGACGGTTGGTGTAGGTGATCTCTGCGCTATGGCGGAGGTCAGCCAGCGGCTCGGCAGAGACGCTTACAAGCTTTTAAAACCGCAAAATCTCCCGCTTTTGGGAAGAGACTGTAAACCCGTCTCACTGGAGGCTTATGTTGCAGCGTTAACGAATTCGCTACAGCTCTGTGAGCTTCGAAGCGACGCGGTGAAAGGACTGAGTGACACCAGCCCGGCGAAAGGGAACGTAAACAAACTCTGGAAGGGCTCCGGTGGACACACACACGGCTCCGGAAGATTTAGGAATGACTACCGTGGATGGAAGTCTAAAGCACCGAGGTGGGGAACGCATAAAAATGCTCAGTTTATGTCTTTCACCAGAGCGTACAGTGGCACACAGAGTAACGGAAGCCGAGCCGGGCCACTGTACAAGTCAAAATCTGCTTATTATGACATTTTAGGAGTGTCTCCAACGGCCACGCATGCGCAGATCAAGACGGCGTACTATAAACAGTCCTTCGTTTATCACCCGGACAAGAACGCAGGGAGCGAGCTCGCCACGTTCATGTTCTCCCAGATCAGCGAGGCGTACCACGTGCTGGGCAATAAAGCCCTGAGGAGGAAGTACGACCGCGGGATCCTGAGTCAAGCCGACCTGCTGGGGTCCAGCAAACCCACCGGCAGAGAGAGTCCAGCAGCGGCCGGACCGCAGCACACCCGAGCCCGGAACTCGCCCTCCGCCGGACCCGCCCGGCAGAACATCTTCGACTTCGACGCCTTCATCCGGTCGCACTACGGAGAGCAGCTGGAGAGAGAGAAGCAGCTCCGCCAGCGGAGGGAGGAGATCCTCCGGAAGAAGAAGGAGAACTATGAGGAGGTGAAGCTGGGCCGGCTGAAGGAGATCACGGTGGGCTTGATGCTGGCTATGGCCGTGGCCATCTTACTGAGCCTCAAGTCTAGCAACTGACTTTTAACAGACAATACACTCAAACATGAACTGATATTTCTTTCCCCCCTCTTATGGACAGTTGCAATAACCCATCAAAGTTAATACTAGCTAGATATCCATTAAAATATAAATGGTTTCTGCACAAAAAATACCATGGTACCCATAGTTTCTGCTAAAATACCATTGCTACTGTACATTCAAACAGTATATATGCATTATTATGTATATATTAAACACACATGCATGTATATATTTAAGAAATATTTGCATGTATATACTGCATATTTAAATGATATATAAATATATTTTTTTCTTGAATATATACATGCATGTATGTGTATATATATATATTAGTACACACACACATATGTGAACACAAACTTTTATTTTGGATGTGATTAATCGTTTGACAGGTGTAATATAAACATATAATTTTAATAATGCAGGGGAAAAATGTATCATGATTAATCGCATCCAAAATAAAAGTTTGTGTTTACATAATTTATGTGTGTGTTACTGTGTATAATTATTATGTGTATATAAATAATACACATGCATGTATATTTAAATGATATAAATGTAAAAAAAAATCTTGAATATATACATGCATTTGTGCATATTTATATATACATAATTATGTGAATTAATCATTTGACAGGTGTAATATATAAACATAATTTTAATAGTGCTGGGGAAAATTTTATCATAATTAATCACATCAAAATTAAAGTTTTTGTGTTTACATAATATGCGTGTGTGTGTGTACTGTTATTATATATAAATACACACATGCATGTATATATTTAAGAAATATTTGCATGTATATACTGTATATATTTTATCTTATAAATATATATATTTTTATAAAAATATAACATTCTTCTTAAATATACATGTGTGTGTATTTATATTTACATAATTATACACAGTACACACGTATATATTATGTATATTATTTTGGATGCGATACATTTTTCCCCAGCTCTAATTTTGATATATATATGTCATTTATACGTGTGTATATATATATAAATATATATATTAAATTATACATATATCAATGTCATTTATACATGTGTGTGTGTATATATATATATGATAATATATTTATTTAAAATAGCCATGGTATTTTGGTGGATAGGACATGTGATCATGTTTTCTGTAATAACGGGTGATATTGTGTCTGTTCAACTGTATTCAGGATTAAATAAACATGAAGCGTTTATAAGCTAGTAAACACTCATGGCATTATTTTGCACAGGTAAAAATCGACCTGGGTTTATTAATATTGTGTGTCTGGCTTCACTTCACCTGAGCCACTAATGTAATCTTTAGAATAACTGAAAAGTGTTAAAAAATAAACGTCTGTGAATCGACAATGAAAGTGTAAAGGAATGATGGGACTGAAATGACAACAAATCCACTTCTGTGTGCTCATTTAAACACATGAAATAAATTATTCAAGAGATTTCTCCAACTCGGTCTTCCGTCATTGATTGTGTGAAAGTGGTGTTTCTATCAGTAAATGTTTATTTTTGTGTTGTAGTTTCATTCGGGTGAATAAGATACACATGTGCATAAGTCGTCATAAAACATAAATTATGCTTTGAAATGTCTGACATCAGAAATACTCAAATAAAAGCAGAGTACAGTGATAATGTGTTTGTACAAAAGATATTTACTTCAGTTAATACACCTATGGTGGTTATGAGGAATAATAATAATAATAATAATGAATTTCAAACAGTGATATTGCTTTTTTCATTTGGGATTAGAACAGCGCTGGGAACAGAATACAAGACTACATGATGATACACAAAGGAAAAACCAACCGAACTAAATACATATCAAGAGAACAAAGTGGAAGAGTCTTTATTCAGGTAAAATGGAGGATTCAGCTCCATCTTGTGGTTCAAAACCATGACACATAGAAAAATAAACCGTACAACTGTCGTTAGCAGGTGTAAGAGGGAAAGTGTCACCAACAAACTAATGGACAAGAGGACTGTGCTAAACCGAGGTTCTACCTGAGCTTTGAGAGACCTAAGGAGAATCTATAGGATACCAGCTTGTGTTGGGAGCTGCCTGTCATATTTCATTACAAGGCTTCATATTACAGCATAAAGAGCAACAACAGAGAGAGAGAGAGAGAGAGAGAGATATGAACGTCATGATCCGTTTCCATAGATCGATGAATCGTGATGACTTGCAGGAACACGGTTTGGGACTTATTCCCCATTTCCCCCAGAGTTAGAAAAGTCCATCCCATTCTCATCTCCGTGCCATAACTCTGACGGTCCGCTAGCCTAGCTTAGCACAAAGACTGGAGGTAAATGGCTCCAGCTAGCCTAGCTTAGCACAAAGACTGGAGGTAAATGGCTCCAGCTAGCCTAGCTTAGCACAAAGACTGGAGGTAAATGGCTCCAGCTAGCCTAGCTTAGCACAAAGACTGGAGGTAAATGGCTCCAGCTAGCCTAGCTTAGCACAAAGACTGGAGGTAAATGGCTCCAGCTAGCCTAGCTTAGCACAAAGACTGGAGGTAAATGGCTCCAGCTAGCCTAGCTTAGCACAAAGACTGGAGGTAAACGGCTCCAGCTAGCCTAGCTTAGCACAAAGACTGGAGGTAAATGGCTCCAGCTACCCTAGCTTAGCACAAAGACTGGAGGTAAATGGCTCCAGCTAGCCTAGCTTAGCACAAAGACTGGAGGTAAATGGCTCCAGCTAGCCTAGCTTAGCACAAAGACTGGAGGTAAATGGCTCCAGCTAGCCTAGCTTAGCACAAAGACTGGAGGTAAATGGCTCCAGCTAGCCTAGCTTAGCACAAAGACTGGAGGTAAACGGCTCCAGCTAGCCTAGCTTAGCACAAAGACTGGAGGTAAATGGCTCCAGCTAGCCTAGCTTAGAACAAAGACTGGAGGTGAATGGCTCCAGCTAGCCTAGCTTAGCACAAAGACTGGAGGTGAATGGCTCCAGCTAGCCTACTGCTCAATAAGAGACTAAATAACGCCAACGTTGGTGTTAGTACACCAGATTCAAGGACTTTTTCGAGCATTATAAATAAGATAAAGGTGTGTGTGCCAATCTGGACAGTATATCAAACATCTACTGTACCTGTGTCCATCTTTAAAGGTGCACTATGTAATTTTTTTTGAGTAAAATATCCAAAAAACACCCGGTTAGTGTTATATATTTTGTTCACTTGAGTACTTACAATATCCCAAATGTTTCCAACAATTTGTAAATTCGTGAGATGCTATTTTACTCGAGGAACCGGGACGTGTGAGGGCGTGGCCTGTCGATGACATCATATCCGCGTTCCCTTCGGTTTGCGGTTTTATTCTGCAGTAACGCTTTACTCTCATTTACTCTGCGCTCAAATGTGCCGTCATCAAACTACGCCTTTGTTTTGAAGAGGCGACCTCTAGCGGACGGAAAACTTACATAGTGCAGCTTTAATGCGGAAACACGACAACTAAAATAACATTTTAGGCGCATGTGACTTTTTAAAAATCCAATGAGGAAAGAGGCTGGTGTGTAAGAGCGAGCGAGTTTTAACGAGAGATGCAGTTTGCATTTATTTCACACTAGTTTTTTTTATAAAGCATTACTTCATCAAAACATCAAAATATAGAGATAATATTGTATACACAAATTTTTCAATTAAATTAAAAGATATGGACAAGTTCATTGTTAGGCATTAAAAATATGCACAATTTATTTATTAAATCACCTTTTTAAAAATCAATTTGAAGGCTTTTAAGACCTGCACATATATTATATTTAACAGATATAATCGATAATGGCCCATTTCAAATGCTTTACTTCTTATTTTTTGAGCGCTGATGAAATATATCGCTCTTGTAAATACTCGCCAGCATTTCATTTTAAAGTCTAGATCTTGAAAACGCATCCAAATGACAGCAAAGCGCAGCCGTACGGTGCTCTGCAGGGGTCAAAAAGGATATAAACAGTGAATTTTGAAGTGATATATTCTTGAAAACTCATGTGGATTCAGACGGCAGTTAAATCACCACACAAGCTTGTGTTTGTCTAAAAACATTTGGTCATTCGGGATTTTTACACGGGTGGTGGCAGAAAAACAGACATTCTGGATTCAGACGGCAATAAAATCACAGAATAGCCCCTGACAATGATGACCATACCTTACGACCCAACCAATCGGCTTCTCCCGCAGTTTCTCCTGAAGTGACTTAAGCTGCAGTTCATGGACTGGCCACTAGAGACTCCAGAAGGAGCAGAATCTCATTGAGCTCATGTTAAAATGGCCAACTTTACAGCAGAAGAACACGTTTACAGTCTGGGACAAACTGTGCTTTTGGTCTGTACGGCTAATTTTGCCCTTCATGACGAATGTGAGGGGGGTGAATGTTTTTATAACTCACCCGTTTACATTATATAAAGCCTTAAAGTTCTGCATAATTAAGGGCGTGGCCACTTTGAGTGACAGGTGGATTGCCGTTTGTCTGCTGTCTGTTAGTCGTCACCTCAGCTCCGCCCACGTCCCGCCTCTTTCCCCATTTTCTGTTATCCGGGAGTGACGCGCTGACAAGATGGCGACGGCCAGCTCGACCCGACTTTACTTCAGAATCCTACGGATGACGTCACGGACACTACGGCCATATTTTTTTACAGTCTATGGCCCCCACGAGAAACAATCACCGTCCCAATAGGGCGTTTGATAGTAGATGGCGCTTATGGAACAGCAGAAATATATCGGTTTCCCCGGTAACCTCTAAACAAAAGGAGCGCTGTGCAAATAAACACTACTTTATTAAACGTTATTCTTTCAAACTTTGATAAATACATTTTTCTGTAGCTCAACACGGAGCCAAGCATCATTGAATTTGCACTTCCTGGCACTGAGCTCGTTAAAAAGTGCTGTTTTGTTCTGGCTTTGGCAGCGCATGAAGGCCAATGTTTGTAATAGCACCACGCTACTCTAACAAAATACAGTTCACGCTTAATTCAAGCACTTTCAAGGACCTGTGTTTGTTTTCAAGAATCCATGTGTCTGAAATCACTTTCAAGAAGCGTGGGAACCCTGAACTACACACATCAGAACATGTAAAGAGGAAATGTTGGCGTTATTTAGTCTCTTATTGAGCAGTAGGCTAGCTGGAGCCATTTACCTCCAGTCTTTGTGCTAAGCTAGGCTAGCTGGAGCCATTTACCTCCAGTCTTTGTGCTAAGCTAGGCTAGCTGGAGCCATTCACCTCCAGTCTTTGTGCTAAGCTAGGCTAGCTGGAGCAATTTACCTCCAGTCTTTGTGCTAAGCTAGGCTAGCGAACTGTCAGACAGAGTTATGGCACGGAGATGAGAATGTTATGGACTGATCTAACTCTGAGGGATAAGGGGAATAAGATAAAGTCACAAACCGTGTTCCTTGAAGTCGTTGCTCTCGCTGAGACAGATAGTCGTCGTGCTCGCCTCACATGTAACACAATTACACAACTTTAAAAACAAAGAGAGAGAAAATCTCCATCTGGGACACAATGAAACAAAGTGTGGCTGTTCAGAACATACTGTCTCAGGTGAAGAAAGAACATACTGTCTCAGGAAGTGATGTAAGTGTGAGGGGAATAAACGAGGTAACAATTATGACACCACTAGCCGACTAAGCTACGGACGAATATCTACATTAATGCTACTCGTGACTACCAATGTAATATCAATAATGATGATCTTTCTTTGTTGTTTTTTTTGTTGCTTTGCATTTCTCTTTTTTCTTTTTTTTTCTTTTTTTTTTCTTACGAAATCATATAAACGTGCTGTCTTGTGCAGTCGTTATGTTGATGTGTTTAGTCATCTGCAATACTTTCCATAGAAAAATATTTGCAAAAGTGCTGGACATCTGCATTGAGAATCGTTATTCTAAGTGTTTCATGCCATGATACAAACCGTACGGTTACGTTTCAGTCAGTGAGAACGTGGCCAAAGCGTCCGGATTTCAATGTGCTCCTAAATGTGTGTCTTACAACTCGATTTTGTCTGTTTTGACAATTTGGTCCAATATTCTAGTTTCCACAAGCCAAATCCATCTGTGAACGTCCTCCAGTAAAACCCATGGTCGAAAAAAAGAAACATCTAATGAATGCCTAGAAGAGTGACCGTGGGACACAAAACCAGTCGTAAGGGTCAATTTTTGGGGAAATTGAGATGTATACATCATATGAAATCTGAATAAATAAGCGTTCCATTGATGTATGGTTTTGTCCGAGATTTGAACTATTTGAAAATCTGGAATCTGAGGGTGCAAAAAACATCGAAATATTGAGGAAAATCGCCTTTCAAGTAACGCATATTACTACTAATCATTCATTTACAGTAGGAAATGTACAAAACATGATTTTTACTTAATATCCTCAAGATTTTTTTGGCATACGATAATTTTAATAACAAATATACCCGCGCGACTTATGACCGGTTTTTGTGGTCCAGGCTCACAAATGATAAAAACGATGCGGCGTTAACCCATTAAAATGGCCTTTGGTTTCTTTCATAACCAAGCCTGAATCCTGGGACAGCTGTTTTCTCTCAGATAAAACAATACAGACACCCTAAACGTACAGAATATTATGACCTGAGACTAGATGAGACCTTATTATCGAACTTGCTGGCGAGAATTGCTAAAACGTGACGATATTTCCAATCACTTGCTTGGAATGAACAGTTTTCAGTGAAGGCACTCCAATGTTAGACGTGGGAGAGAGAGTTCGAGAAACAGTCACGGGCGTATATTCGGATATAAATGAAGTATCTCTCTGTGCTTTCGTTAGGTCTTAAAAGAGACAAATTTGATTTGAATCATTCATTGGCACACATTACAAAAGGCCAAAAGGTAGTTTGAAGCCGACGCGTACATTTTAACGCAACATCATCAAGCGAATTTCATTCCCTACTTGAAAAAAACGAACAAACAAATCCTCAAGGTGCAGCTCAAAGCGACAGCTGTTTTCAGTGACGTCAACTACCAGTTGTTCACCCGGCTCAATGATTGCGGTAATAAACGTAACGTTCGCTGGCCAATTCAAGAGCATCGGTCGGCTCGCCCAAAACGGTTAAAACATCTAAATAAAATCATTAATGCGATACATAGAATTCAGCTTCCTTTGTCAACGTAGTAACTGTTCATCCAGCTCACTAACAGAGTAAAATATATGGAAAAAAAAAAGATAATCTTCAGAATTAATCAATAGACATGTATCAAAAGTACATCATTTTAAATGTAATCCAATACTGCCGGCAGTCTATTAGTCTAAAAATATGTAACCTGACCTTTTATAGTCCCTTCCATTACAAAAAAAAAGAACAATATAAGACATCAATATGTAAAAGACAGCATCTATAAATAAGCAAACCACACCAACAAACGAAAAGAAAAAAAAAACTACCATTAGTTTATGCGTTGTAAATAAAAAGAACGTAAATGTACTATGTGATATGCTGCTAAATAGCTTAGGGACGTGAGGAGGTGTTCGCTTCCACCGCCTGTGGCGAGTAGTAGTAGTAATATACAAATATAGATTGCTCTTGTCAACACACACACACACACACACACACACACACATCTGTGTGAAATCGACTGCATACAATGACACAAAGGTGAGCAGGAGAGAAAGAGCGTTTTCTAAAGTCCTCGCCGCGCGCTTTAGATTCAACGTTAGAAGAGCTTCACCATCGACATATTTGTGTGTGTGTGTGGAGTGTGTGTGTGTCCTCCGTCATGTACAGTAAACACAAGTCCATTTCGCGAGGTGTTTTTCCAGTCGTCTCGGAGGACATATGCGTGAAAAGCTCGGGTGAAGCTGGTGAAAAACCTGAAGTTTCGAGTTCGTCCGGTACAGTGCATTGCCCGCGGGCGGCCACACCATAGAATTAGAAATTTATAACACCATAGATTAGAATTGTAATTCTACGGGCCCAAACTTGGTTAGAGGTCTCTGATGTATGGTTCTATTATAAGAGGATAAAAACAAGCGTTCATTCTCTTTTAAAAAATATCTCGTCAGGAATATTTACTCAAAGTACTGTACAAATCCTTTCTTCTTCTTCTTCTTCCTTTTCTTCTTCGTCGTCACTATCTGTCTCTGTTTTGGCCTAAAATGACGTTATTAAACGAGAGACCCCCTGCGAGCTTCAAAACGCGCGTCGCGGAGGCGATTAAAGCTATGGAAAATCAAAACAAACGAGCGCTACCCTGACCTAAATAACCATAAAAATTGACACTATCGAGTTAGGACATTTCTCCTGTTTTTTACGCACACGGTCCGGAGTTTCGCGTGGATTCGTGTTTTTTTTTCTTTTAGGCCGTTGGCGTGTAAAATCAAAAGGAGTGCTGTTTAGAGTCAGCTGACTGTGCAATCTCTCGGTGGCAACTTAATTGCTATAAAAAGGATTCTCTTCTTCCGAAGTGTGAAAATAATGCGGCTTCCAT